>CM054058.1:236975494-237170389 GCA_028641055.1 Alopecurus myosuroides | reverse complement strand
GTATCATCACGGTCAAGTATTCTAGTAAAAAAAATAAAAAAGAAGAAGAAGAATGTGTGAGAAATGTCTGGCTCGATGGAATTACATTGGGGGAACTGAATCCTTTCCTCTGCCACCACTCTTGCTGCTGAAGCATGACCTCCCAGCCATCGGCAATTTCTTCGTGGGCATGGGATCCGGCGGTGCTCGGCGACCGCCGTCCTTTCTATGCTCCCCGTGACACCCTATAGAGGAGCCTACCTGTAGGAGGCCGCTCTCCCTATCCACCGTCAACTCGTCTTTTAGGCTTTCCTGCAGCACGTCAGTGATGGACATGCGGGCTTCACGGTGCGTGTCTGACAGCGATGGCGACAACTATTAGTAGTTTAGTCCAAATAAATAATAAACTTGATATAAAAACAATTATCAAAAGCATAAAAGTATCATGAAACCATCAAAAATTATAGATACGTTTTGGACGTATCACCGGTGTTGTGGCCTACCCCCATGAACCTACCAAGGTGCTTGTTTGCGGGCAAACCAACAGTTGGCTTCTCCTCGTCTAGAAAATTCTTGCAGAACAAGGTGAATTCTTCGATAAGAAAGCCCTAGAAGATGCTTCCATATGGGTGTGCCCTGTTACGAATGAATCATTTGATGATCTCGTTCATTCTTTTAACGCCATCATGTTGTGCAAAAATGTCGGGCCGAGATTGTTGATATCGTCCATGATATGGACCAAGAGATGTACCATGATGTCAAAGAAACCAGGTGGGAAGTACATCTCAAGCTCTCATAGGATGGTGACGATCTCTTCCTGCAGCCTTCCGAGTTTACTCACGCTTATCGACTTCCGAGTGATGACGTCAAAAAACTTACAGAGGCCAGTCAGCGTTTGACGGACTTGCGGGTCCATTATCCCTCTGAGTGCAACCGGAAGTATCTGCGTCATCATCACGTGACAATCATGAGACTTCATCCCGCTGAAGATTTTTTTCTCCGCGTCTAGGTATATGTTTATCAGCCCAGCGTAACCTAAAGAAAATTTCACTCCGAGGAGGCACTTTAATATTTGATCGAGCTTGTTGGGACTTAGACTGAAGCAAGAGGGTTTCAGTTGTTGAGTTGGATGTTGCTTAGCCCTTTTCCGCTTGCGGTCATCCGTCTTCTCCTCCTCATCCTCATCCTCCTCCGACTGTTTACTCGTAGAAGGCGGTAAGTGAAGCTCGCTCCTGATATTCAGGACCATCAGGTCGTATCTTGATTTCCTCCCGTCTTTGGTCCTATCTGGCATGTTGAACAGAGTGCCAAGCAAATTTTGACACACATTCTTCGTTATATGCATGACATCAAGGCAATGAGGCGTACCGAGGATTGGCTAGTACAGCAAGTCCCAAAACATGTACCTCCTTTTCCATACCCACAAGAGTGGTCCTTCTAGCGGAGAACAATTTTCTCACCTCGCTTTCTCTTTTCTCCTCACTTTCGCTTCTTTACCTTTCCCGGCGGAGGACACTTTTTCCGTTTTTTCAATAGAGTACCGATCTCTTCTCTTCTTCTCTTGCATGGAGGTCGATCGAGCTCATCTTTACCATTGAAAAGGTCTCCACGCTTTCTCCACGGGTCATTCTGTTGTAGCCACATTCGATGCCTTGATGGTGTAATTGATACCCTCGTTGGTAAACCCCAAGTGCTAGGTGTGAAGAGTACAACATCAAATTTTCCATCAGAAAGAAACCAAGGTTGAATTTACCAGTAGAAGAAAGAAGCAACTTATGAAGGTTGATGCAATTGATATGGTAGGGTGCACTACCGGTTCAGCAGCACCGTGGAACCTACACGGCACAATCAATTCACCTTGCCCCAACGAAGCAGTGAGGTTGTCAATCTCACGGGTTTTGCTGAAAACAAAGCGGTTAAATGTATGGTGTGGAAAATAATATTTGTTTGCAGTAGATGAAAGAGAACAGTGATGGCAGTAGTAAAAAAGTAGCATCAGTATGAAAACAGTGGAAATAGTGTGAAAACAGTAATTGCAGTGGTTGTATTATCAGTATGAGGAAAAAGGACCGGGGTCCACAGTTCACTAGTGGTGTCTCTCCATAGAAGGTAAATAACATGTGTGGTGAACAAACTACATCTAGGAAATTGACAGATATAAAGGCTGCACGGTAGTGCATATGCATGACATGATGATTACTATGTGATTCATGTGGGAATTACAATAAGATTCATAGACCGTTATCCAACTGCATCTATGACTAATAATCCACTCTCAGAATGTCATCCGAGTAATGTTGGGTATTAAGATGTAAGCAACAGATAATCGCATTAAGCAAAGTGTGTAATGTAAACATCGTTGTTTCTCCCTAATGGCAACAACACATCCTCCATCCGTCACGTTTCAGTCACTCGAGCACAGATGGAAAGGAGGCATGAACCCACTATCGAGCATAAATACTCCCTCTTAGAGTCACTAGCATCTACTTGGCTAGAGCATCTACTAACAACGGAGAGCATGCAAGATCATAAATAACATACACATGAAAATAACATGGTAGATTGATAAGCAAGAGCATAGCATTCAATATTCATCGATCCCAGCAAATACAACATGTAGCATTACAATAAGATGATCTTGATCTTGTAGGGAAGCTCACAAGATCTAAACATGAGGCATAAAGAGGAGAGAACAACCATCTAGCTACTGCTATGTACCCATAGTCCAAGGATGAACTACTCACGTATCATTCCGGAGGCGGGCGTGGTGGTGTAGAGCCCTCCGGCGATGATTTCCTCTCCCGGCAGGGTGCCAGGGAGAACTCCAGAACCCTCCCGAACTCGGGTTGATGATGACGGCAGCCTTGGGTGTTTTTCGTGGAAAAGGTTGATAGTTTTAGGGTTAACCTTCCAAGGGGAATAAATAGGCGAGATGGAAACGTCGGTGGGAAGCCGGGGGGCCCACACCACCCCATGGCGCGGCCAGGTGGCACGCCGCCATATGGTGTGGGGCCCCTGTGGCACCTCTCCGCGCCTCCTCCGGACTCCGTGTGTGCGACAACTTTCTAAGACTTCCGGGCTTCGAATCATCCAATTCCGAGAATATTTCCAGAAGAACTTTTTCTGAAACTAAAAACAACAGAAAACATGAACTCGCTCTGTGGCATCTTGTCAATAGGTTATATCCAGGAAATCGATAAAAATGGCATAAAGTGTAAGGGAAACATGTAGCATAAGGCCTGAAATCAACATGGAACATCAAAAATTATGGATATGCTTATGACGTATCAACATCCCCAAGCTTAGTTCCTACTCTTCCTCGAGTAGGTAAACGATAAAAACAAATAATTTCTGAGGTGACATGCTACCAACATAAACTTGATCATCTAAATTGTAAAAGCATAAGTATAGCTGATAGCATAGTACTTTAACCACAAGCATGATAGATATAATTTTAACAATGAAACATAGCAATCATTTTGCATCATGAAAAGTAACACAAATAAAATATCATGAATAATAATGCACTTGAAAGTTATACGTTTGTTTCAAGCATACAGAAAACATAGCAAAGTGATATTTCGCTTGTCCTTAAGAGTGGGCCAAAACATAAATGACAGAACACCTTCAAAGTTCAAGTGGATGACTAGAACAAATAATTCGAGGGAAAATAATAACACATCATGAATCAATTAATAATGTTTCTGGGACAAATGCACATTAGAGGGCAAATAATAACACATCATAAATCAATTAATAATGTTTTTGGGACAAATGAACATTAGAGGGCAAATAATAACACATCTTGAATCAATTAATAATGTTTCTGGGAGAAATGCACATTAAACTCAGAATGGCAACTATGCTATCTCAACTGTGCATAAAGTTAGAAGATGGAGACTCAACATAAAAGTAAAAGAAAGGCCCTTCAGAGAGGGAAGAAGGGATTAACTCATGTGCTAGAGCTTTTTATTTTCTTAAATAGAGGTATTGAAAACAAATTTTTTAGAGAGGTGTGTATGCTTATGTCAACGAATGGTAAACAAAAAATACAATACGTCACAAGCCAACTAGACTTCACAAGAGCAGATCTCATAGAAGGACTCATCTGGGTAGAATCCCTCTTTCTCTTTTGTTTACACAATTATGCTTTGACTGATAAATCACGGACAAAAATAGTGAAGAGAATTTATTGTATTAAGTTTGGGGTTGGGAACCCAGCTGCCAGCTCTTATAGAAATTGGATAAGCAGATGAAGCCACTAGTCCAGGGTGTGAAATCCAATCAACAAGTGAGATAAAGATTCTCTATTCACATCCTCATGGGCTAAAATAGGAGCACAAAACAAGAGTAATTTTGAAATTTTTAAAGGTAATACATGAGCAATTTACTTTGGAATGGCGGTTAAATACCACATGTAGGTAGGTATGGAGGACACATTTTGCAAACTTTGGTTTTTGGTATTTGGATGTACGAGTAGAGATCATACTCAGTATAGGTGGAGGCTAGCAAAAGACTGAGAGCGACAAATCAAGAGAGTAATAATGGCCATAATCATGCATAGCGACAAAAACATTATTAATCAAAGCATAAGTGGTATTACAAGTCAAAAAACTAAATGATCATAGAGGCTATAAGTGACTGGTTTGTAGTCATAAACATGGTGTAAGCATGGGCCAAGTCAACCAAATAAAACATTCAAAGGAGAACACCACAAATTTATGCTTCAATATGATAAAAACAACTCATGATTCTTTCAATGTCACATTAAACACTCTCGGATATTTGAGACAAGTCATGCTACAAAAATAACCGCTGGGCTTACAATTAAAATAACATCTAACATGACATGAAAAAGTCTAGCCACAGTCTATACAAGCTTCGTTTTGCACCGTTATAAGCACAAAAATTGTACTACTGCTTTCCAACACCAAGCATTTTATACTAAACAAAAACTCTCCAAGATATATAGCAATGAAACAAGAGAGTACTAACACAACTCTACTAAAACTAACAGCTCTGAAATAAGAGATGCATGAAAAACAGGAGCAAAAAGGAAATTTTGCAACAACTAGAAGAAAAACTAAGAATACGAGCATAACGAGTATTCAAATGAAAAAAACGGAGCGTGTCTCTGTCCCAAATAAGAATTATAGCTTCAAATGATGTTTATTGTAGCAAGGAAAACAAAACAAAAAATAAAATATGCTCCAAGTAAATTTCATATGATGTGACCGTATAAAATAATAGTTTCAATAGAAGTGACCTGATAATTTTTTGATGAAGAAGGGGATGCCTTGGGCATCCCCAAGCTTAGACGCTTGATTCTTCTTAGGATTTTCTGGGATGAACCATGGGGGCATCCCCAAGCTTTGTGTCAGACCCCGGACCAAGAGATATACATACTGTTATGTGCTCCTAGTCATGGACCCACAAGGGCTTGAGGGGTACCAGCCCCGGCCGCAACAAACAATGGTAGGCAGACCAGATTCATCGGCATGCAGGCCGGATCACCTCGGTACTACTACTCCTTGTGTCCATGCTAGTCATAACCAACTATGCATAACCAAGCGTCCACGAGTCGGATGAAACTGAAGGAACGTGACCAAAGGTATACATAGCTGCTATGTGTCCAGAAAGTGCAACCACAATCGAGGGTTAATTGGGTTACCTCGCCCCAGGCCAAATCACATCGGCAGGCGGGCTCTGACATGGATCATCGGCTCCACAACCCCTCGACTGCGACAACTATGCAGGCATAGCCAAAACTGTATAACAATGAGCTCGAAACCAACAACCGATCAAAGCAACACTCTGGACATGGAAGCTGTATTGAACAGGTATTACTAGAGTATAGGTTTACAACCAGAGGTCACATGACCCAACATTACATCAGACAACGGAATACAAACTATGTTGCTAAAGAACAAGAACCAAAAAGGCCTAAGAGGCCGCAACATAAGGCGACGTCCCATCCCATAGATTCCAGGCTGCTACCTGGGAACCCCAAACTACTCGTCGATGTCCACGTCGAATCACCACCACGGGAGTGAGATCTTCACGTGAACCAAATTTAAGCAAACCTGAGTACTGGCGGTACTCAACAAGACTTAATTAACCTATTATATACCTTCTGTTTCGGAAAAGGGTTTTATGAAAGTTAATTTGCATAAAGCAATCTTTGTTTTCCAAATCGAGGAAGAATAGCATGTCTCATGGAGTGTTTTCAAAATAAATGAGAGGACTACTCAACCACTGAAATCATCATCTTTTTATCCACCAACATCTTTTCTCAGCCCCTTACATGCTACAAGGGTCACCCCTCTCGGCATCTCCGAGGAGGCGCCCTTCATTCTTTGTCAACATCTTTTACTTCACGTTCAAGTTATCTATGGCCAAACTACTTTCACCAAGTCGTCCTTAACCGCGGACACGGCTTCTAGAAAAGATTTATCCCTGCAGGGGGTACACTTTACCCACACGTACCAACCGACTCTTAGTGCCTATATTTAGCACTAGTCCGGGAAGTGCCGGCAGAGGGTGGTTCGGCCACGACCTTTATCTTACGCGAACTTATCCATGAGTCAACCCAAGACAGGGCCACCCCGTCAACAGGGAGTTGGCCATCCTCCTGACGGCACCTGTCTCTGTGAGGCGGGGTAAGATCCGTGTACGTCCATCACTTGACCCCGGTCACGCCCTAGGAGGATCATTTTTTTCCAAAATGTTTAAAAGGTTTATTTGCGTTGCCGAATGGAATCTCAAACTACGTGACTCATGGATAAAGCCGAACAAGTTAGTTGGTCGGCGAGGCTCATGGCCATCGCGCGTGGTTGTACGCTCAGTCTTGCCTTTTGTGCTCGACCTTACTCCTAGGGTTGGCAAGTACGGAACGAACAACCACTTCCCAAGTGGCCTCCCGTCCAAGCCTTAGTCAAGTTAACCACACCATGCTCCTCTTACCACGTCATCATATCATACTAGGTTATAGCAGCTCTGATTCATCAACCAGATGGAGCAGAGGTATCAAACATGTATGGCTAAGCATAGCAAATATAAGGCTCTGGTGGTGCTCACAAACAACCCTATGGCAGTTAGGAGTAGTGGATCAGGTCATTGAAGCAATGCATCATATATAGGAGGACTCTACCTACTGACACAAAATACTTTGGAACCGAATGCAATGTACGAGAGAAGGAACCACTTTGGAAAACATACATGAGCAGATAAGAGGATATGCTTGCCTTTCTTATAAGAAAAACAACAAACAGATCTTCTAGAATAAGTGCTTGACTTGTCAGTTAAGATCAAATATTCACTGATGGAGTTGTCAATCTTTGCTCCGGAGTCGCGTTCTACCGATAAGAACAAACACCGGAAAGGAAGAGAACATTCAACACATAGCACGATGCAATGCATAATATTTATGTGTGACAAAGTTAATGCACTTTGATAGAATACCTAAACATATATGATGGTTTGCTAGGGTTCGTATGATGGTTAAGCATTTTTACTGAATTTAGCCCTGAAATAGACCCCGAAAGGCACTTCAGGTGATTCTAAAAGTGAGTACAATTTTAATAGCTCAAATAGGTTTAAAAACATCATAAATGGATTGCATTTATCATTTTGAGCATTTTAGTATATAACTTGTATTTTTCTGATTTTATGGAATAAAATCTTATTTTCTCTATTTTAAATCATTTATTTAATATTTAAATAATTCCCAAAATTAAAGTTTGTCAAACATGTATGAAAGTGACATATTTGGGTTGGAAATATTTTTCTAAACACAACCATGTATTTTTCATATTTTTCTGAGTTACAGAAATGAAGATATTAATTATTCCATTTTTAAAACATTTCTGTAAATAGAAAAAGGGTGGAGCCCACGTCAACATTTAAACATGACAGGTGGGCCATGGCTGAGGTCACGCTGACATCAACATGACGTTAGCGGATGGTTGGCAGGAGGCAGTGGTGGTCGCCGGCGACGAATCCGGCGACGAAACCGAGCGCAGTTGGGCTTGTTGGAAAGCCCCGGGCGTGCTCTACCTTATGGTGGTGGTGCCACCTCCAATGGGCCACCGGCGGCGAGCCGGAATGCATGGAACGGCGGCAGCGGCATCGGGCTCCGGCGAATCGCACGATTCCGACCGGGGAGCGAGCAAGGAAGGTACCGGGGTGGAGAAGAGCTCACCGGGAACCTGGGAAGGTGGTCGGGGAGGAAGGAGAAGGACGAGCGACGATGAATCGTCCGCGGCAGTGCCCGGTCGGATTCGGCAAAGACTCTCGCGATTCGGTGGCTCCCGGCCGTCCCGGGAAGCTCCGTTCACCAGGGAGGTAGAGGGGAACACGAGGAGCGCGGAGATGCCCTCGGTTTCCTCCAAGGTGGGCTGTAGCGCCGGCGGCGAAGGGTTCCGGCGAGCTAGGGTTTCAGCTTGTGCGGGAGGGACAGAGAGAGAGGGAGCTCGAGGGGAGGGTTCTCTGCGAGGTGAGGGAGATCCGGACGGCACCTGGGGTCTCCATCTCCTCGCGCGTGGGAAGCAGGAGGTGGCAGGGCCACCTCGCCGACCTCATCGTCCTTCTGGCCGGAGAGGAAGTAGGAAATGGGGAAAAGAAAAGGAATTTTGCGATAACCCCCTAGAGAAGCTGGATTTCGTAGAGAGGTTCTTTTCACCTTAAAACAGAACCAAAAGCAAGTTTTGAGGGCCTTTTTGTGAAGCAAAAATTTCACAAAAATAACTTTTGGAAAGCTCTTCAAATTTGCCACATTTCCATCACAAGTTTTGTTAATTTTGAAAAAAAAAATCAGAACAACTTTGTGGGTTGCTAGTTTAAGTGATTTTTGTCATTTCACTTGTTATGTTCAAATGCAAAAAATTTACATTTTCCATACATGTATGCCATGTACACAACACAACTTTATTACAAAGTAGGGCTTTTACACTTTGGCTCTGCACTCTTCTTGATCACATTATATCACCCTCTTCTCTTGACCCTTGAAAACTTCCTTCACACCACACTCAAAGTAATTCACATTAGAGGGTTAGTGCACAATAAAAAAAATCATGGGTTCTGCAAGGACACAAGTGATATTGATACTTTTAAACATTAGCTACATCCACTGATGGTTTATGGAGAAAATAATTCCACTCGACATAGTAAAAGAGCAAATGCAAGAAAAATGGCAGAATCTGCCAAAACTAGACCAGTCTATAAAGATGAATTTTTCGGGGCACTTAAATTGCTCAGATCGAAAAACGTAAAGAACAAAAAAATTTCATAATTATCTGAGTAATAAGCACAAAAAGTTTCAGGTCATTTTGATCTTTCTGTGAATTATACGATTTTTTACGATGGACAGCAGAAATCTGTTTTCTGCGCAGAAATCCAAAACCAACTCCAACTTTCGCTAGACACTTTACTTGGCACAACTAATACATGAAAATAAAGATACAAAGGATTTTCTACAGAATTATAGAACACCTTGACTCAAATAAAACATAGAAAACAAAAGCAACAATAAAACCATGGGTTATCTCACAAGAAGTGCTTTTCTTCAAGGCCTTTTAGCTAGGCCCGGAAAAATGGAATCAAGTATTTTCAAGTGAAGAAGCATCCAAATCAATAATTTCCTCCAAAACACCACTTGTAGAAATTGGTACTTTAGTTACCCCTGAATATGATTCAACATGCAAATCACTTTTAGTTTCACTAATTTTTTTTATTAATTTCAATCACATTATGGGGTTTTGGTTTAGGCGCCTTGGGGACATACATAATTTTTTCTCTCTTTTCCCATAGAACTTTTCTCCCTCTTAAACTTAAGAGAAGAAAAAGTTGAGCTTAAAGTTTCCATAGCCTCCTCTAATTTACCAATCCTCATGTTTTGTTTATCATGGATATTGCTAGCCTCTAAAACAGTAATTCTCTTGTTGATACTTACTATTGATTCATTAACTTTGCTAGCATTGTCAAGGAAATTTGGAAAAAAAATCTCCATAGAGTTTAGCTTTTTAATAACATCATATAAAGTGATCTCAGTTTTAACAACCTTAGTAGGTGGTGTTCCAACTAAACTTTCAATCAAATTACAGGCTTCCAAAGCAGGAGTTCCCAGAAAATCACCACCTGTAAGAGTGTCTAGAACATATCCATACCAGCTAGTAATGCCAACATAAAATTTTCTAAGAAGGATTAAAGTGGAATATTTCTTAGTGCATCTATGATGAGCATCACTTATTCCATACCAAGTATCTTTCAAAATTTCACCCCCTTGTTGTTTAAAAGAACGAACCTCAACTTCAGGAACAAACATTTTAGCAAGATTAAAAACAGGATAAAAATAACAACTAGAATAAGAATAATTTTTTTGTGTTTTTGATAAATAAAAGCAAACAAGGCAAAATAAAATAAAACAAGAAAAACAAAAGCAAAGTAAAGAGATTGGAAGTGAGAGACTCCCCTTTAAGAAATTATCTTCCTCCCCAGCAATGACGCTAGAAAAGTCTTGATGGTGTAATTGACACCCTCGTTGGTAAACCCCAAGTGCAAGGTGTGAAGAGTACAATAACAAGTTCTCCCTCAGAAAGAAAGCAAGGTTGAATCGACCAGTAGGAGAAAGAAGCAACTTCTGAAGGTTGATACAGTTGATATGGTAGGGTGCACTACCGGTTCAGCAGCACCGTGGAACCTACACAACACAATCAATTCACTTTGCCCCAACGAAGCAGTGAGATTGTCAATCTCACCGGTTTTGCTGAAAACAAAGAGGTTAAACGTATGGTGTGGAAAATAATATTTGTTTGCAGTAGATGAACGAGAACAGTGATGGCAATAGTAAAACAGTAGCAGGAGTATGAAAACAGTGGAAACAATGTGAAAACAGTAATTGCAGTGCTTGTATTATCAGTATGAGGAAAAAGGACCTGGGTCCATAGTTCACTAGTGGCTCTCCATAGAAAATAAATAACATGTGTGGTGAACAAATTACAGATGGGCAATTTACAGATATAAAGGCTGCACCGTAGTGCATATGCTTGACATGATGATTACTATGTGATTCATGCGGGCATTACAACAAGATTCATAGACCGTTATCCAACTGCATCTATGACTAATAATCCACCCTCAGAATGTCATCCGAGCAATCCTTGGGTATTAAGTTGCAAGCAACGAATAATCGCATTAAGCAAAGTGTGTAACGTAAACAATGTAAACATTGTTGTTTTCTCCCTAATGGCAACAACACATCCTCCATCCGTCACGTCTCTAACACTCGAGCACAGATGCAAAGGAGGCATGAACCCAGTATCGAGCATAAATACTCCCTCTTGGAGTCACTAGTATCTACTTGGCCAGAGCATCTACTAACAACGGAGAGCATGCAAGATCATAAATAACATACGCATGAAAATAACATGATAGATAGAATATCAAGAGACATAGCATTCAATATTCATCGGATCCCAGCAAACACAACATGTAGCATTATAATAAGATGATCTTGATCATGTAGGGCAGCTCACAAGATCTAAACATGAGGCATAAAGAGGAGAGAACAACCATCTAGCTACTCCTATGGACCCGTAGTCCAAGGATGAACTACTCATGCATCATTTCGGAGGCGAGCATGGTGGTGTCAAGCCCTACGGTGATGATTTCCCCTCCCGGCGGGGTGCCGGGGAGAACTCCAAAACCCTCCCGAACTCGGGTTGACGGTAACAGCGGCCTCGGGTGTTTTTTGTAGAAAAGGTGGATTGTTTTAGGGTTAGCCCTACGAAGGGAATAAATAGGCGAAAGGGCAACGTCGGTGGGCGGCCAGGGGGGCCACACCACCTCATGGCACGGCCAGGGGCGCCGCTCTATGGTGTGGGGCCCCTGTGGCCCCCCTCCGGGCCTCCTCCGGACTCCGTGTGTGTGGCAAATTTCTAAGACTTCCGGGCTTCGAATCGTCCAATTCCGAGAATATTTCCAGAAGAACTTTTCTGAAACTAAAAAAAGCAGAAAACATGAACTGGCTCTGTGACATCTTGTCAATAGGTTAGTCCGAGGAAATCGATAAAAATGGCATAAAGTGTAAGCGAAACATGTAGCATAAGGCATGAAAACAACATGGAACATCAGAAATTATGGATACGTTTATGACGTATCATGCCGCATGTAGACGGTTTCGAAGAACTGGGATCCTTTTCTAGTTGTAGAAATGGCTTCAATTCCATGAACCCGACACAAGCCTTGTGTCCATGGAACACATGGCACGCAATATATCCGTACCCGAGATAGTCCTGCACCGTCGTGATCAGCGCGGCTCTTATACGGAAAGGTTCTTCTTTGAAGGCGTCCCATGTTTCTGCCACTTCCTCCCACAACGTGTCTAGCTCCTCCTTCAACAGCTCAAGATACAGGTTGATATCGCTCCCTGGCTAGGTCGGCCCTTGAATTAGCATACTCATGTGTATGTACTTCCTCTTCAGGCACAACCATGGGGGGAGGTTGTACATCCATACAAACACGGGCCAGGTGCTATGTTTGCTGCTCTGGTTGCCAAAAGGATTGAGACCATTGGTGCTCGCATCAAGACTGACGTTCCTTGGATCTTTCCCGAATTCTTCGTCAAATGCGTCTAATGCTTTTCGCTACCATGCATCCGAAGGGTGTGTCAGCACTGGTTTTTCAACCCGTTCTGGATCACTCAGTGCCGCCTCCTTTCTTCCCGCGTGCCAGCGCATGAGCTTTGGTTCCTTCGGGTCCACGAAGTATCGCTGCATACGGGGAATGAGTGGAAAGTACCACAAAAATTTTCTTGGAGTTTTTTTTCATCCCCCTCTTGTAACGATTAGCTCCGCACACTCGACATTTGATCTCGTCCGCGTGCTTGTTACGATAAATTATGCAGTCACGGATGCAAGCGTGATATTTTGTGTGCGGTAAATCGAGGGGGACACAATTTTTTGGTCTCCTGTAGACTACTAGCACATGTGTTCTCTTCAGGTAAGTGCGTCTTCAGTGTCGTGGTGGTATCACGGCAGATGCCATGGGATGGCTAAAGTGTTGGGGCCGATGGACGCTGGAGGTGATCGGGGAGGGATCACACGGCGAGTAGCCGCGTGTAGGATGTCTCAAACACTGCAAACAACCAGATCTTACCCAGGTTCAGGGCCCTCGTGTGGACGTAACACCCCTACTCCTTCCTTTTCTCTCTATATGTGTGTAAACGAGTAGCCACAACACAAATCAGGCCTTCAGCCGAGTAGCCACTCTAGCTCTCTAGTGTTGCCTCTAGTGTTGCCTCTAGTAAAGACATGAAGTAAAGCAACGTTGAGTGTCGAACCTCTGGCAGGAGGAGGCAGGGCACCCTATATACTGGTGCCCAGCCGAATAGAAAAAGACTATAAGGTACGACTGATGGGACAAGCGCACATCAGAACAGAGCACGCTTCCGGCTTCTCGTTGACGCAGGTGCGGGAAGTCGTCACGCCATTCGGAGATGGGACCTGTCCACCTTGTCAGTGAGATAGGGTAGGCCCCTAGCCCTGTCCTGTCCCCTCTGTCAGCGACAGGACTTGACAGGCGCCTACCGCACTGTAGTCACGCCGGAGCACGGATAATCACGCGCTCCGTAAGTTGAACCGCACGCCGGTACGGACGCAGGATACGCGGGATCCCTTGTCAGAACGGCTCCATTGACTTCTGGCCCGAGTAGGAAAGCACTCCCTCTACTCGGACCAACTTCTCTACTCGTACGAACATAACTTGCTTGATTTCTCCTCTTGGCCATCGGTTGGTACGGCCGGATAGAAACCTACCAGGTATCAAGTACCGGGTAGCCATCTACCCGGTCAAACAGCACCTTGACCTTGCCTTTAGCACTTGCCTTACCCCTACTCGAGGGTAACCCCCCGACATTAGTCCCCGAAGCTGGTAGAGTCCTGCGAACTTGTTCACTTGGCCCTGCCAGCTTAAAACCAAAACGTCTTCTTGAACTAGTAACGCCGAGTTGCACTCCAACTTGAACCAGTAACTCCTTCTCGAATCTCTTCAACTGTGCTCACGAGACCACCTTCCTGGTAGATGAGTAGAGCAATTTCTCTCCTGAGCTGCCGAATCGAATAACTTAGTGAAATTTCGAACTCGCTGCCGCTGAATCGGAGCGAATCCACCTCTCCGTGTTGCTACGGGGAACGTGTCACACCCCTGTGCCCCCGACGCCTCGGTGCCTGGGATACGGCAGGCCACGCGCCAATAACTGCAACCCTGGCCCACTAGCTTGTTAAGTCACCTCAACCGTACTCAAGTGCCCACGATCTCGACGTGGGATTAACTGCGCCCGTTACGCGCGTGATATGCGCTGTGTGCGTTTCTAACGGTCGCGCAACCCACGCCGCACGATCTCTGCGCACGATCAATCCACGATTAATCCACTGGTAACGGCAACTCGAGGGGGAGAGATAAATACCCCCGCGACGCTCCCGTCTCATCTTTCCTGTTCTTCCCAATCTCGCGCCCCGTCGCCTCTCCGCCGCCGTCGAGCACACCGCCACCGCAAATACTTGCTGCACCGCTACTCCACGCACCGCGAGAGACAGAGAGAAACTCCTTCGCTCACCTCCGCCTCCAATTTCCCCTGAGTGCTTCCGCCTCCATGGATTCTCATGGAGATGATGATGCCGCCGCCCGCGCCGGTTGGGAAGGATCAGAAGTCACCGCAGAAGACTGCCAGTGGCTCGTCAACACGCGCCGCGTTCCTCCCGGCGTCGTGTGCAGGCCCCCATGTACCGAAATCATCCCCAAGCCTGAGAAGGATGAATACGTCGTCTTTATCACCCACTTCAAAAGGGGATTCGGCCTTCCTGTTTCCGAATTGTTTGCCGAATTCCTCCGTCATTTTGGCCTCCAGCCACACCATCTTCCACCCAACGCCCTTGTCATGCTTTCTATCCACGCCGTAGTGTGCGAAGCCTTCTTAGGCGTCTACCCAACCATCCATACCTGGGCTAGGTATTTCTTCTTCCGAAAGCAGAGTGTTCCCAATCTTGCGCACACCGAGAGCGCTCGCACGATGACCCAGACCGGATGCGCCATGATGATACAGCGCAAGACCGGGCATCACCTGCGGGTTAAGGGATTGGAGACTGTGCGCAAGTGGCAGCGCAGTTTCTTGTATGTGAAGAATGTTGCTCCCGAGAAGGGAAGCCTATCAAGGACCGAATAAGGCTTCCCAAGTTCAAGAATGCACGGCCCACCCAGCAGAACTGGGGCTACGACCCCAAGAAGACCATCGAGGATGTCCTCCAGGTTGAGCGACGCTTGACCGAGCTGATCTCAGAAGGTTTCCGTCCGGACGATCCCATCGCGTGTTGGATATCACGCCGAGTGCTCCCACTCCAGCGTCGATCGCACAAGATGTGCCACATGGGAGGACCCCGAGATTGCACAAGGACAACGACATTCGAGCTCAGCACAACCGAGGTGGCCATCTGGGCTAGGTCCATCATGCAGACCTCGCTTACTGACACTTGGATGTATGGCTTCGCGCCGTATAGCCGCTTCAAGCCCATTGGAAAGGTTAGCCTTCGGTTCTTTGCTTTTGTACATTGATACCGAGTAGGTGGCTTCTCAGCTTTGTATGCTTAGTCTTTGCATGCTGCACCGAGTAGAATATCAAAAATATCCTTTTGGCTTTATATGCTTTGTGTTTGCACGCCATGTCGAATAGAAATCCTTAGCTGAATATGATTTGTGTTTGCATGCTATTCCGAGTAGAACCCCTTAGCTTTATATGATTTATGTTTGCATGCTATGCCGGGTAGAACTCCTTAGCTTTATATGCTTTATGTTTGCATGCTATGCCGAGTAGGACTCTTTAGCTGAGAACTCAACTCACTTGTGATATCTGTTTGCCTCTATAGCACATCGATCGCCAGGGAGAAGAAGATACCGAAGTCTTCGAGGGCAATTGGTCCGATGACCGAGAAGAGGACGATGAGACCGCCTACGATACCCAAGACACCCTCTGCATTCCTCACGCCAATCAGCCTGGTAAGTCCCAAGCTGATGCGTCTATTCGGGACTGGTCCGAAGATGACGAAGGTGACTAAGTTCACCTTTCTGCTTGCGAGTAGCGCACTCTGATTTCCTTCCGTGTTTCTGAATCTGTTCCTTCTTCTACTCTGCAGAGGATCCTGAGCTGGACGAAGACGAGGAGCCCCTGGAGGTTAATCCTCTATATGTGGCTGCACCCACAACTCGGAAGAGGGTGGGCAGTGGCGACCAGGAGCCTCCTCCGAAGAAAGCCAAGAAGACAGGTGGAAAGAAAACCACCGCTAGAAGACAACCCCCCACCAGCAAAGGGTAAGTTACTCCATCCGAATACCAACTCGTTACCGCCTCTCGTTGTGCTCTTCTCCTTCTGCTTCTCTGAACTATTTCCTTCTTCCAGCGCCCCTCTGGACGCTGATGCCGCTGCATCCCCCACTCGGTCCAAGAGGAAAGCCGTCGTGGACCTCGAGAAACTCGTCGATCTCTCCGACGACGAGGAAAAGCAAGACCAGCAGGACAGGACGCGTGCGTCCTCTCCTATCAAAGTGGAAGAAGATACCGGCGCCGAGAACACTGGCGCTGGTGACGATGTTGATCAAACCACCGAGCATCAGCAGCCTGACGCGCAACAGACTGCACAGGATGCTGCTCGCGATGAGACGCCGCCCTCTCCCCCAGCTGCATCAGCTGGGGAACATGTTGAAAAAGACCTCCAGCAACAAGACAGTGCCGCCCTGGAGCGGCAAGACGACACCACCGAGCAGCAGGATACTCAAGCTGCAGATCAAGACGATCCCGCAGCCGGGCCGCGGGTAGAAGAAGTCACAGACATCCAACATGATCCCGCTGCCGAGCAGCAGGTAGAAAAGACTGTGGTGGAGCCCGTCCGCCAGAGCCAGGCGCAGCCAGATGCTGCGCGGGTAGCCGGCCCCCTGTGCCGCCTACCCAGCAGGCGAATCCACCCACTGCTCCAATTCCTCCACCAACACAAACTGCACCATCGCCTCCGCCAACTGCTTCTCGCAAGGCGCCACCACCCACTTCTCGGCCAGATACAACTCCTAGCCCCAAGAAGAATATCAAGTGTGAGACCAAGGGCGTCCGGCAGCAGCCAAAGGGCGCTGCGCCGCAAGCCGGATAGGTGATGCCGCCTCCCAAGCCTCAAGATGCGCCATCCGGGAAGCCGCCGAGGAGCAAGCAGCTCGTTCTCTCCGCGCCCACCCCCAGCGCCAACCTGGATGCCTCTGGGTATGCTGGTCCTGCCGAAGGGCCGAGTGCTGGAGCCGCCACTTGCGCGCAAGCTAGCTGGCCGGAATACATGCTGGATACGTCCCGACGCTATGATATCTCACTGGCCAAGGGAGAGAAGAAGCTATCTATGCTGAAAGGAGGCCCAGCTGTGGCGACCGACGCCAAGTCCAAGGGCAAAGGGCCAGCACCGGTTCCAGAGCTCTTGTCGCGCGAGGCAGATGACGATGAGTGTGAATCAGAAGGCCTGACCGCGATCATGGACCGAGTAGGGTTTGTGGACCCAGCTTGGAACAGCAAAGCGCATGGCAACCCCAAGTGGAAAGGTCTACAGCTGGGTCTACTCGATCACTACCGCGTTGACTGGAACAAGGCCGATGTCGGCTCTGTTCCAATGATGATTGCCAGCCCCACCTGCACTCTGGCCGGGAAGCTGTTTAGCTTGCGCAAAGCTGCCGAAGACGTCGAGCAAACCTATGTTGTAAGTGCTTTCTCCTTTCTTTGCATTTTCCGAGTTGACGTTTCTCTTTTCTCTTCTCTTCTCTTCTTTTCCTCTTTGCCTCTTTACCTCTTCACCTCTTACCTCTTCACCTCTTAGACATTCCCCCAGTCCCCGAGATTTGAACCGAGTAGGAGAAAACTCGACCGAGTTGCCGTCTACTCGGGGCAAATCTTCCAAAATACTTAGACTTTTTCTCTTCTCTTCTACAGAATAGCCTCCTGAAGAGGACCAAATTGTTCTGCCGGCTGCTCTGGAACCACCGCATTGCCAAGGACCGCCTCGAGGCTCTTGAAGCCGAAAAGAAAGACAATGATGCGGTGGAAAAGTTGGCCTTGGACCGCACACTGCAAATCTCTGAAGTTGAAGGTAAGCCTTTAGCGTCTCGGTTTATGCGTTTTATGTTTACGCCCGTATTTTTTTTTGCTATAACCTTGTTTACTCTGCAGGCAAGCTCAACGACTTGATAGAAAAGCATCGCGACTGCGAAGTTTTTGCTGCCTCTGCTCAGAGCAAGATTACCACTCTCGAAGGTGAGTTGCCTTCCTTCTCTGCACATGTGTCTCTTTTTACTCTGTTACTCTGCTGACGCTGTTGTTCTCTTTGCAGAAGAATACAAGAAATTCCGGGAGCAACACCAAGACTGCCTCACGCCTGCCGAGGTGCAGCAACAGTTGCAGTCCCGAGATGCAGAGATCGAGAAAGAGCGCACCGCCGAGAGGGTGGAGTTTGAGGCGATGCAGGTGAAGCTGAAATCTGCCCTCCAGGATGCCCTCGACCAGGTTGCCGAGAAGGACAAGATCAAGACAGCTGCCAAGGCCAAAGAGAAAGCGCTTGAGATGGAGATCTCGTTGCTGAAGAAACACAACGAGCAACTCATCCTCCAGATTGCCAACGCTCGCAGCATCGAAGACAGGCACATTGCTGACGAGGAGGACTGGAAAATCAAGCTGGGGGCCTTGCTGGTGGATCTCGAACGTAAGTTTTCTCTTCTCTGCACCTGGCCTGATTTTCTCTCTACCACCTTTCTACCTGGTTTCATCTCCTTTCTGCTTCCGATTCTTACTCTTATTGGTTCCTTTTTTAGATATCTTCCCTGATCTCCGCGCCGCTAGCACACCTGCTCTGGCAAAGGCAAGGCAACTCCGAGCTCAATCCGGAATGCCCGTCGACACCAAGTCCACTATCAATGATAATCTTCTGAGCATCAAGCCTCAACTCCGCCAACTCAAGGGCTTGGGCACCACCATGGTGTCCACTGCTTACAAGCTGCATGATCTGTTCTGGCCGGACCAAGCTGCGCCAGACAGCTTCAGCGAGATCGCCGAGAAGCTGAACGGCGTGAAGGCCGAGTTGAAGAAATGGCGCGCCTCTGCAGCTAGGGCTGGAGCTGATGAGCTACTCCACTTCATCACCAGCTGGTATGAGAATCTCAATCTCGACAGGATCCTCGTCATGCGTGAAGACTCCAAGTGGACCAAGAACCCCGACTACATCACTCGCCAGAAAGCCGTGGCTTACGAGATAGCCTCCTATGCTGACACCGCCACCTACATCGACGGCCTCCCCGAGCCAGATACTGAGCCCGAAGATAAGGACGAGGATGATGAAGATGACACCGAGTTGGAGGACTTGAACCTGTTTGAAGAGGATGCCGCCAAGGGAGCCGCCGAGAAGGGGAAGGCCAAGGTTGACGCAGAAGCCGAGCAGCCGCAACCCAACGCTCAGGAGGCCACCATCACCACCGAGATGGTGATCCAGCAAGCAGCTCCCGAGTTGGGCGCGACTAGCACCTACCCGATGCCCAGCTCGCAGTCTGCCCGTCCACCTCAGCCACGGATCCCATCTCGGTTGCCACAGCAACCTCTGACCAAGCTGCCAATACTGATGCTGATAGTGCCAAGGCGGACAACACCGCCGCTACCAATGAGTGAATCCTGAAACTTTTACCTTGAACTTCGATTAGATCCCCGGGATGCCGGGTGCAAATGTATCCATACTATTAAGTCTTTGTTGCTACTCAAATTTAGTTGAAGTTCTTAGCAACTCTGGCTCAATGCCGGGTTGCGTTAATATGCAAGTCCTCGAGTTGCATTTTTTATCCACTCTTCCTTTTTATCTCAGCTCTTACCTGCAACTTGTTGCTTTTTTGGTAGTCGAGTCACAAGAGTTCAAAGTTGGAGTTTCAAATACTTAGCCACTTAGAAAAATCATAGTAACGCTGCCCACCACTTAGCCGAAAAGAAGGAAAGTAGTAAAGAACACTCTATTCGGTTGCCACATGTTTCCTTTCCTTAGCAACTTTTCGTGTGTTCATTGACCTTTGGCTTGTTCTCTGGCTTGCCATGATGCCGGGTTGCGGACAGCAACAGAGTCGTAGAGTTGGCCCGTGGGTTTAAACACACTACTTTATGTGCTTTTGAAATTCTAAGTGGTTCAACCGAATAGACAAAGTAAGAAACAGAATAGAAACACAAGGAGCAATTTGGACGAGGGCAGTCCCCGAGTTCAATTTCTGATTACCGAATAGAAGTTTAATTCGGATAAGAAAGTACATACATAGTTTGCTCATGAGTGAAAACGTCGGAGTAGAGCTACATTCCAAGGGCGCTTAGATTCCTCTCCAGCTCTATCCGGCCTGTTCTTCTGGGGTGCCTGTGCGTCAACTAGGTAGTAGCCATCATTGTGCAGAGCCTTGCTCACAATGAAAGGCCCTTCCCACGGAGGGGATAGCTTGTGCATCCCGGCCGTGCGCTGCACGAGCCTAAGGACCATGTCTCCTTCTCGGAAAACCCTTGGGTTCACTTTCCGGCTATGATAACGCCTCAAGTTTTGTTGGTAAACAGCTGAACGTGACAGAGTTAGCTCTCTTGCTTCTTCTAGCAGGTCAACCGTCAATTCTATCGAGCTTCTCTAGCCTCTGCCTCATTGTAGATGGTTACTCGGGGCGATACATGCCTCTAGGTCAGTGGGCCACACGGGTCTCAGCCTCCATATACCAAGGAAGAATGGTGTGTACAGCCGGTGACCCGGTTAGGGGTAGTCCTTAGACTCCCATCAACTCCGCTGGCAACTCGTCTAGCCTAACCACCCAGGGGTCTTAGCAGTGGCTCAATCAAGCCTTGGCTTGCTGCCGGATAGCACCATGCCATTTGCTCTTTCAACTTGCCCATTGGAGGCAGGAATGCGCATACAGATGCAACATCTAGCCCGGAATGCGCGCTTCTCCTATACAGTACCCTTGCCAAAAGGCACCCTCACTAAGTTTGTGCCATTATCCCGTGATAATGTTGTGCGGGTAGCCACAGGATCACGTCCTTCAGAAAACTCACAGCAGTGGCTCCATCGCACTTCCGAATAGGCTTCACCTCAATCCACTTGGTGAACTTGTCAACCATGACCAGGATGTGAGTCATGTTGCCTCTAGCCGGCTTGAAAGGACCCACCATATCCAAACACCAAACAGCAAATGGCCAAGTAATGGGAATGGTCTTCAACTCGGAAGCTGGCATATGAATCTTACTTGCAAATCTTTGGCAACCGTTGCACTTTCTCACAATATCTTCAGCTTGCTTCAAGGCAGTGAGCCAAAAGAATCCATACCGAAAAGCCTTGTTGACCAGAGCCCGAGAAGAGGCGTGATGCCCGCATTCTCCTTGGTGTATCTCCACCAGAATTTCTTCTCCTTCCTCTGGCTCAACGCAGCGTTGCAGCACGCCAGTAGGACTTCTTCTATGCAGCACCTCTCTGAAGATATTATAGCCCTTGGATCTTCTCTGAATTTGCCTCGCGGTAACCTCATCACTCCAAGGTGCCGTCCTTTATAAAGGATAATATGGGCAGAGCCCAACTCGGTGTCTCCCGGATGGGAAACACTGGTTCGTCCAGTTCCATTGGATCAACCACCACTACTTCTTCTGAGTTGAGGACGAGTCCCCGAGCACTCAGCAAGGACCCCCTCAATGAAAGCGACAGTCCCCGAGTTGGGAGGGGCAGTCCCCGAGTTGCAGGTGCCAGTCCTCGGGTTGGAGACGGCAGTCCCCGGGCTCTCTTTTGCAGCCTCCCAGTCAATCTCCATGGGAACAGCTTCCTCGCCTGGCAGAGAAGGAACGAATATAGACTCCGAGTTGGGGGATGGCTTTCTCAAATGCTCCAAGGCAATCCCAGCTGGGATGTATTGCCGAGAAGACCCCAACTTGGACAGCTCATCAGCTGCGTCATTCTCTGCTCTGTGTATGTGTTGGAACTCGTACCCTTCAAAGAAACCAGTCATGGTTTGCACCAGAAACCGATACGATGCATGTTGGCATCCAGAGCATCCCAGGTACCAGATACTTGCTGCACCACCAGATCCGAGTCGACATAACAGATGATGCGCTGCACGCCAACCTCCTTGGCCACCTTCAAGCCGTGTACCACAGCCTCGTACTCGGCTACATTGTTGGATGCCTTGAAATGGATCTGCAGCACAAACTTGAGTTGATCTCGCTTGGGTGACGTGAGCACCACGCCAGCACCAAGGCCTTCCTTCACTTTGGAGCCATCAAAATGCATCTTCCAGTAGTTGGCTACTGGCGAAGGAGGCTCATACTGCACCTCAGCCCAATCCACTAGAAAATCTGCTAAGATTTGTGACTTGATGGCTTCTCGTCTTGCGTACGAAGGAGCGTACGCGGCTAGCTCAATCGCCCACTTGGCTACTCTGCCACTTGCTTCCTTGTTGCCCATGATGTCCGAGATGGGAGCAGAGCTCACCACGGTGATGGGATGTTCTTGGAAATAGTGCTTCAGCTTCTTGGCGCCCAGGTACACGCCGTAAGTCATCTTCTGGTAATGCGGGTAGTTCTGCTTGGAGCTGGATAACACCTCACTGAGATAGTATACTGGCCGCTGCACAGTCTTGCCTTCCTCTTCTCTTTCCACCACAATCACAACACTAACTACTCGGTTAGTTGCAGCAATGTATAGCGACATTGGCTCTTTGGGTAGCGGACTAGCCAAGATGGGAGCGCTACCCAGCATGGCTTTCAACTCCTTGAATGCTACATCAGCTTGTGGTGTCCAGACAAACTTGTCACTCTTCTTCATCAATTGATACAGAGGCAAGGCCTCTCGCCCATTCTGCCTAGGAAGCGGCTCAGAGAAGCCAAGCAACCAGTGAATTTCTGCACATCCTTCAGTGATCTCGGCAAAGACATGCTCTCTATAGCTTTTATCTTTGAAGGATTGGCCTCAATGCCCCAACTGGATACCAAGAAGCCGAGTAGCTTGCCAGCCGGGACGCCAAAGGTGCATTTAGTCGGATTCAGCTTCATTTTGTACTTGCACAAGTTGGCAAAGGTTTCCTCAATGTCACTAAGCAGAGTATGTGTTTTATTCGTTTTGATGACAATGTCATCTACGTACACCTACACATTTTTGCCAATTTGATCATGCAAGCATTTCTGCATGCATCTCTGATAGGTAGCCCAAGCATTCCGCAACCCAAAGCACATGACACAATAGCAATAAGCCCCGTACGGGGTAATAAAGGCAGTCTTTATTTGATCAGCAGGGTTGAGAGCTATCTGATGAAAACCAGAGTAGGCATCTATGAAAGACAAAAGCTCACAACCAGCAGTGGAATCGATCACCTGATCTATGCGGGGTAGCGGAAAGGGATCCTTGGGGCAGGCCTTGTTCAGGTCGGTGTAGTCCACGCACATACGCCATGCGATGTCGGCCTTGGGGTCCTCCTTCTTCTTCTCAACCATAACCGGGTTGGCTAGCCAGTCCGGATGCAATACCTCCATGATAAAGTTTCTTATCAGCAACTTGGTGATCTGATCACCGATAGCTTTCCTCCTCTCATCACCAAAGCGGCGCATAGCCTGCTTAACTTCTTGGCATCATGCCGCACATGTAGCGAGTGCTCAACCAACTCCGTCGGGACACCCGGCAAGTCCTCATTGGACCAGGCAAAGACGTCCCGATTCTCACGGAGGAAGTGGATGAGCTCGCTTTCCCATTTCTCTCCCAACCCGGCGCCAATGATGGCAACACGGTCTGGGAACTCAGGATCAACCTGGACCTTCTTTGTCTCCTGGGACGCCTGGAACGCAGTCCCGTACTGAGAAATCGGCTTGCCAGGCGCACCACCTTGCGCTGCTTGCGCCATAGCCACCACCTCATGTATCTTCTTCTTCTCGGCAGCAATGACCATGGATTCCGCCAGCTGAGAACTAGCAGAGGCACACTCCAAAGACCTCTTGTAATCACCCGAGATGGTGATGACTCCATTGGGACCAGGGATCTTCATCTTCAGGTATGCAGCATGGGTAGAAGCCATGAACTTGCTGAGGGCAGGCCTACCGAGTAGGGCATGGTAGGGGCTCTGATGATCAACTACCTCAAACGACAGGCTCTCGGTGCAGCAGTTCTCCGTGGTACCGAATAGAACGTCTATCCAGACGCGGCCGATTGGAGAGCAAGATACTCCCGGCACAATGCCATGGAACGTGGTCCTGCTGGGTAGCAACATGTTCTCGGCCATTCCGAGCTTCTCTAGTGTGTCTCGGTACACAATGTTGATGCTGCTGCCGTTGTCTATCAGGACCTTGCTGAACCTGACATTCTTCTGAGTACCCAAGAAGGTGGGATCCACCACCAGTGCATAGCTACCCGGGTTGGGCATCACCCTAGGATGATCAGCTCTGCACCATGTGATCTCTTGGTTGCACCAGTGCAGGTAATGAGGCACAACAGGGATCACAACATTGACCTCCATCGCACGCCTGTGCAGTGACTGCTTGTCGGCGGGCTCGGAGGTGAATATCATGTAGCTCTCATGGTGTTCCTGGTACTGGTTGCGGTCTCCACCACCATTGTTTCCGTTGTTGTTGTTGCCTTGGTTGTTGTTGTTGTTCCTGTTGTTGCGGGTGTAGAAGTTGCGGTTGCGGTCGTTGTTGTTGTAGTTGTAGTTGCGGTTGGCTCCTAAAGCCACTTGGTTCACATTCTCCCTTCTCGGAAAGACTGCAGGCCTGGGAGCAGCTGCCCGAATAGGCTGCACATTGGCATTCGCAGCCGGCAGAGGAGGAGGAGGGGGCAGGTCCTCATTCTTTATACGGTCCCACCAGCTGCACTGCCGGGTAGTGTGGTTGGCTGGCCTACTCGGATGCCGAGTATGGAAGCTGCATGGCCCATCCTTCATGTTCCCAAAGATAAAGCTCGGGGCAGGATCCGGGTTGCCGCTACCATGTTGGGGAGCATTGTACGGCTTTTTGATGCCTTGGCCCTGATTCTGGTTTTGCCCGTATTGGGCTCCAGCAGTTTTTTGCCTTTGGCTACTCCCAGCAGCCGTGGTCACAACATTCACTTCCTCGGGATCATACCGAGTATCAATCCGGTCACCTCTGCGCTTGTTGCGGAAATCATTGCGATTGTTGCTGGTGTAGTTCCTTCTCGGCTCAGGAGAGTCAATCAGAGGATGAGTAGGATCACCTAATGCATACATATCTGCAATCTTGATTGTCTCAACGAGAGTACTCGGCATCTCTCACTGCAGCTTCTGCCACAACATGCTGCCATGCCTGCAGCCCTGAGAAAACCAAGTAATGGCCTGGGCCTCATTCACACCTTCACAGGTGTTCCTCAAAGTGCTCCACCGAGTAAGATACTCGCGGTCGGTCTCCTCTTCCCGCTGCTTGCAAGCGGACAACTGTTGCGGCCTATTCGGCCTCTTGTAGGTGCTGGTGAAGTTGCTGATGAAGGCTTCCGAGAAGTCTAACCAACAATTGATACTATCCTTGGGCAGGTTGTTGAGCCAAGTCCGAGCTGGACCCTCTAGTATTTGCGGAACATACCGCACATCCCATCTCCGGTTGCCGCCTGCGATGTGCACGGCTGTGACATAGTCACTCAACCAATCTTCTGGCTTGGTGCTGCCATTGTAGCACTTGGTCCCCCTAGACAACTGAAAATGGTTCACGGAGGGCTCCTCCATGATGCGGCGACCAAAGCAATCTGGGCCAGGCGGCCCCCTGTTCTCGAGTTGCGCGGACCGATTGATACGGTCCAGCTTGTACCTTGCATCACTGGGCTCCAACATGCGGTCACCCAGACGGTCAGTGACATCTCTTGGACCAGCATAGCCGGCTAGCCCCATCGCCGAGTAGCCATCATCATATCTGTTCTCCTGCACAACAGCGGGCTGCACCACCGGGTTGGCTGTTGGCGCAGCCGCACGCGGTTGTGCTGCAGCTGGCTGCTGCGTCCTCTGCCGAGTAGGCTGAGCGGCAGGACGCCGAGAAGGTCCCGCGTTGTCTCCGTCTTGCCTCTTGCTGTGACCTTTATGGGCTTGATAGCCCGCTCCTGCAGAGTTGTGTTTCTGACCGGGCTGCCGCGGCACAGCGTGCTGTTTCGCGGCGATAGTAGGGTCGTACACCTGCATCTGTTTGTTTTTACCAGAGTTCACACTCTGGTCTCTGTCCCCATCGGGAAGCAGCGATGACGTCTGGTCATGAGATCTCACCGCACGCGAGTGCACAATCTGAGAAGCACCATCACCCGGATTGGCTTTCCGGAACTCCTCATTCTGCCTAGCAGCTTCTAGCACTAGCTCATTGAGCCTCTCCTGCTACCTAGCGCGCGCGTCGCCGGCGAGATTTGGCAAGTCAGCAGCCATAGCCTCTGCAGCTCTAAGAGTTTTGGCGGGGGTACTATACTTGGGCCTCGTAGCAGTGTTTAAACTGGCAGACTGGCTAGGAGCCTCACCAACTACTGCCATCTCAGCGCCTAAGTTGCGACGAGTAGCGCCTAGCTTGTTAGGCTTCCTAACAACAGGAGTAAAGCCGTGGGCTCTGTTGTACTCATTTTGGTCTAGGTTAAGCTCAAGCCTAACCCTCTCGAGCTCCAGGTGCTCAGCGAGTAGCGGTTGACGCTGTTGGTCGAGTTGCGCCCTCATGGTCATGAGCTCAAGCTCGATGGGAGGCGGCATGCCCATCCGCACGGCGGATGCCGGTATCGTCGTTGTCGTGGAAGGAGGTATGTAACCCGGAATGTTGTGGGGCGCTTCATAGGGCTTGTGAACCTTTTGGGCAGCACTTGGGCCAGCAGGCTCCTCGATGACTCCCGCGGTAGCGGCCGCGCCCTTCCCGGCATCAGTATCCGGGCCTGCCATCATCACCTCCACGCTGTCCGCAGAGCAGCCAGTTGGCTTTCCGCGGGCAGCGAGTACAGAAGGAGGATCTTCCGCGACGAGCACCTTCTCCGGGAACTCGCGGATGACGGTGGTGGCGACGTAGACCAGATGCGTGCCGAAGGAGAGCACCGAGCCGCCTGCCGGCATGGGTCTACCACCGAAATCTCAGGCGTTGTCGGCGACGAAGTCGAAGGAGCCGAATATGTGGACAAGGCCACAGACCACGCGCTCCCCAGTAGCAGAAATGAGTCCCGTCCGAACATGGACTCCAGCCAGCGCCGCTGGTAGCCCCACGGTGGGCGCCAACTGTCGTGGTGGTATCACGGAAGATGCCATGGGATGGCTAAAGTGTTGGGGCCGATGGACGCTGGAGGTGATCGGGGAGGGATCACACGGCGAGTAGCCCCGTGTAGGATGTCTCAAACACTGCAAACAACCAGATCTTACCCAGGTTCAGGGCCCTCGTGTGGAGGTAACACCCCTACTCCTGCCTTTTCTCTCTATATGTGTGTAACCGAGTAGCCATAGTACAAATCAGGCCTTCAGCCGAATAGCCACTCTAGCTCTCTAGTGTTGCCTCTAGTAAAGACGTGAAGTAAAGCAACGTTGAGTGTCGAACCTCTCGCAGGAGGAGGCAGGGCACCCTATATACTGGTGCCCAGCCGAATAGAAAAAGACTATAAGGTACGACTGATGGGACAGGCGCACTGCAGAACAGAGCACGCTTCCGGCTTCTCGCTGACGCGGGTGCGGGAAGTCGTCGCGCCGTTCGAAGATGGGACCTGTCCACCTTGTCAGTGAGAGAGGGTAGGCCCCTAGCCCTGTCCTGTCCCCTCTGTCAGTGACAGGACTTGACAGGCGCCTACCGCACTGTAGCCACGCCGTAGCGCGGATAATCACGCGCTCCGTAAGTTGAACCGCACGCCGGTACGAACGCAGGATATGCGGGATCCCTTGTCAGAACGGCTCCATTGACTTCTGGCCCGAGTAGGAAAGCACTCCCTCTACTCGGACCAACTCCTCTACTCGGACGAACATAACTTGCTTGATTTCTCCTCTTGGCCATCGGTTGGTACGACCGGATAGAAACCTACCGGGTAGCAAGTACCGGGTAGCCATCGCAGAAGATCGTTCATGCTTGTGTCTGTCCAACCGTGTTTTGCCTTCATCTCAAGAAGATAGAGAGCTACTCTCAAGCGGGAATCCTTTGCCCCGCGACTTGCGTCGTACAGCAGAGTTGTAGAGTCTATATCCAGCTGTCTGAGCTTAGATTTCCGTCTGGCGTCAATCGACGTGTTCTTGAGAAGCAGCTTTTGAACATGAGGGTCCCTGATGCACTTTGTTGGGAACCCCAAGAGGAGGGTGTGATGAGCACAGCGGTAGGAGTTTCCCCTTAGTTAAGAAGCAGGGTTATCAATCCAGTAGGAGAAAGATGACCTTTGAAGGTTGATGCCACTAATGGTGGTGTTGGCGCTTCACCGGTGTCAGCAACAACGTGGAACCTGCACACAACACAACCAAAATACTTTGCCCCAACGGTAAAGTGAGGTTGTCAATCTCACCGGTCTTGCTGAAAACAAAGATTAGACGTATAGTGTGGAAAACAGTGTATGCTTGCAGTGAGTAAAGAGAGCAGGAAATTGTTGTGGTTTGTTTAACAGTGTGGAAAATGGACCGGGGTTCATAGTTTCACTAGTGGTGTCTCTCCATAAAAGATAGCATGTTGGGTGAACAAATTACAGCTGGGCAATTGACAAATAGAGGCTGCACCGTAGTGCACAATATGACATGAAGATAACTACGATATTTAGTGCGGGTATTACAACAAGATACTTAGACAGACATCATCTGCATCTATGACTAATAATCCACCCTTAGGTTATCATCTGAACCCCCTTAGGTATTAAGTTGCAAGCAACAGATAATTGCATTAAACAAAGTGTGTAATGTAAGCAATGATTATGCACGCGGGTACTCTCACCGATGTTTTCTCCCTAATGGCAACAACACATCCCCCCCTTCACATTTCTGTCACTCGAGCAAGGTGGTGAGGAGGCATGAACCAACTATCGAGCATAAATAGTCCCTCTTGGAGTCACTAGCAACTACTTGGCCAGGGAGACCACTAGCAACGGAAAGCATGCAAGATCACAAATAGCATATGCAAATAAAGATTATAATCAACTTGGCATAAGTTCAATATTCATCGGATCCTAGCAAAAACAACATATAGAATTACATAAGATCAATCTCGATCATGATAGGAAGCTCACGAGATCTAAACATGGAGGCATATGAGGAGAAGACAACCATCTAGCTAAAGCTACGAACCCGTAGTCCAAGGATGAACTACTCACGCATCACTCCGGAGGCAGGCATGGTGATGTAGAAGCCTTCGGTGATGATCTTCTCTCAGGCAGGGTGCCGGAAACAGCTTCAGAACCCCCTGGTCTAGGGTTTACGGTGACTGCGGCTGCGGAACTTTTTGGGGATTTTTGATCAGGTTCTTAGGGTTTTCCATCCGGGGGGCTTAAATAGGTGAAAGGGCAGAGGCGGTGGAGCTCCAGGGGCCCCACACCTATAGGTGGTGCGGCCAGGGGGACCCGCGCCACCCTATGGTGTGGCCCCCCTGTTGCCCCTCTTCGACTCCTCTTCGGTGTTCTGGATGCTTCCGGGGAAAATAGGAACTTCGGGCTTTGTGGGGTCCAATTCCGAGAATGTTTGCAGAACAACTTTTCTAAAACCAAAAACAGCAGAAAACATGGAATTGGCACTTGGCATCTTGTTAATAGGTTAGTCCCGTAAAACGTATAAAAATGCTATAAATAAGGGAGAAAACAAGTAGCAATTGGCAAAATATGATCATGGAGCATCAGAAGTTATAGATACGTTGGAGACGTATCAAGCATCCGCAAGCTTAGTTCCTACTCGTCCTCGAGTAGGTAAATGATAAAACAAAAATTTCTGAGGTGACATGCTACTAACATAAACTTGATCAATCTAATGTAAAAGCATATGCACGCTGAGATCATAAAACTCTAAACACATGAATGATAAATAAAAATTTAATAATAAAGCATAGCAATTACTTTGCATCACGAAGAGTAACTCAAATAAAGGATCATGAATAATAATGCAAAGAAAGATAAACGTTTTTTTTCGGGTATAGAGAAAGCATGGCAAAGTGATATTTCGATAGTCCTTAAGAGTGGGGCAAAACATAAATGCCAGGACACCTTCAAAGTTCATGAGGAAGACTAGAACAAATAATTTAAGAACAAATAATATCACATCATGAAGTAACTATTGATGCTTATGGGACACATGCACATAGAACTCGGAATGGAAAAAATGCTCTCTCAACTGTGCATAAAGTTAGAAGATGGAGACTCAACATAAAAGTAAAAGAAAGGCCCTTCGTAGAGGGAAGCATGGATCACTCATGTGCTAGAGCTTTTTATTTTATTAAACAAAGGTATTAAAAGTTTGACACTCCTCCCATCCATCTTTCACAAACCATGGCTAACCGAATCCTCGGGTGCCTGCCAACAATCACAAACCATGGAGGAGTGTCTATATTTTGGGAGATGTATGGTAATGTCAACGAATGGTAAACAGAAAATACAGTACGTCACAAGCTAACTGGATTCACAAGAGCGGCTCCCATGGTGAAGGACGCAACTGGTGTAGAAGGTCATCCCTCTTTCTCTTTTGTTTACACAATTATGCTTTGACTGGTAAATCAGGGGCAAAAATAGTGAAGAGAATTTGTTTGCATTAATTTGGGGCTGGGCACCCTGCTGTCAGCTCTTCTATCATTTGGATAAGCGGATGAAGCCACTAGTTCAGGGTGTGAAATCCAATCAACAAGTGAGATAAAGATTCTCTACGTCCTCATGAGCAAAAACATGAACATAAAGCAGGAGTAATTTGGAAGGTTTTAAAGGTAACACATGAGCAATTTACTTTGGAATGGCAGTTAAATACCACATGTAGGTAGGTATGGTGGACACAATAGGAAAAACTTTGGTTTAAGGGAGTTTGGATGCACGGGTAGAGCTCATACTCAGTATAGTTGGAGGCTAGCAAAAGATTGGGAGCGACAAATCAAGAGAGCATAAGAGCCATAATCATGCATAGCGGCATAAGCATCATTAATTAAAACATAAGCAGTATCACAACTTCAAAAACTAAGTGGTCATGGAGGCTATTCGTGACTGGTTTGTAGTCATAAACATTGTGTGAGCATGCGCCAAATCAACCAAATAAAACGTTCGAAAGAGAATACCATATATTGATGCTTTACTATGACAAGAACAAATCATGAATCTTTCAATACATATTAAACACTCTCATCTATTTGAGGATAATAATGCTACTCAATAACCACAAGGATTTAAAACTAAAGTAACATTTAGCATGGCATGAAAAAGTCCTAGCCACAGTCTATACAAGCTTCTACTAGTAGTGTTATAAATTCTACTTCAAGCAGCAGTTTTCTTTCTCCCAACAAGCACCATACAAAACATGCTTTAACAAAAATACTCTTTATGATACAGCAAGCAAACATGAGAATACTCACATAACACTACTAAAAATAACAACTCTAATAAGATATGCATGCAAAACAGAAGCTAAATAAATGCAGCAGCTAGACAGAGATTAAGAATACAAAGTATTCTCAAGAAAAAGCGGAGCGTGTCACTCTCCAATAAAAGAATGCTGGGGTCAAACAAAGCTTATTGAAAAAGTAAAACCAAACTGAAAGCAAAATAAAAAAACAAACTGAAAACAAAAATAAAAGACGCTCCAAGTAAAGCACATAAGATGCGACCGAATAAAAATATAGTTTCACTAGAAGTGACCTGATAATTTGTTGATGAAGAAGGGGATGCCTTGGGCATCCCCAAGATTAGACGCTTGAGTCTTCTTGGAAATTTCTTGGATGTACCACCGGGGCATCCTCAGATTAGGCTTCTCACTCTTCTTGATCGCATCATATCATCCTCTTCTCTTGACCCTTGAAAACTTCCTTCACATCAAAATTCTCACAATCTTCATTAGCAACGTTAGTGCAATTGAAATAATAAATTCACATGGTTCAGTTTCAAGACTAGTCTAACAATCAAAAAAACATTAGCTACTTTGAAAACTTCTTTTAAAACTATTTTTCTCAAAAGAATACCAAAATAAAGAGATTAAGATGCAAATGCGATAAATGGCAGAAATCTGTCAAAACCAGAACAGCGGGTAAAGATCGATTTTTTCAAAAATCTTCTGTTGCTCAAATCAAAAAATAAACGTTGCGTAGATAACTCAGGATTAAGCACAAAAAAGCTCAGGTTATTTTGAATTTTCTGTGATTTTTAACGGAATTAACAGTGGACAGCAGAAATCTGTTTCCCGCGCAGAAATCCGAAATATAGGCTCAACTTTCCACTAGAGGCTTTACTTGGCTCAACAAAAACACACAAAAAAAGATACGGCGGGGTTGCTAAGGAAATAGAAAACACCCAGGTGCAAAGAACACCAAAGAAAAAGAAAGAAAACGGGTTGAAAACAGCGAAATAAAACGGGTTGTCTCCCGGTAGCGCTTTTCTTTAACGCCTTTCAGCTAGGCATAAAAGGGCAACTCAAGTATTTTCAAGTGAAGAAGCATCAACATCATATTTTTCTCTAATAATAGAGTCAAAGGGTAGCATCATCTTATTTCTATGAAAGTGTTCCAAACCTTTCTTGAGGGGAAGTTGATATTTAATACTCCCCTCTTTCATATCAATAATAACACCAACAGTTCTAAGAAAAGGTCTTCCCAAAACAATAGGACAAGAAGCATTGCATTCAATGTTCATAACAACAAAATAAAAAGGGTCCATATTATTATTAACCATAATAACAACCTCATCAATTCTACCAAGAGGTTTCTTTTTAGCATTATCAGCAAGATGAACATCCAAATAACGGTGTTCCAACGGTGGTAAATCAAGCATATTATAAAGCTTTTGAGGCATAACAGAGATACTAGCACCAAGATCACACAAAGCATTGCAATAAAAATCATTTACTTTTATCTTAATGATAGGCTCCCAACCATCATCTAATTTTCTAGGGATAGATGTCTCAAGTTTTAACTTTTCTTCCCTAACTTTCATGAGAGCATTGGTAATATGTTTAGTAAAGGCCATATTCATGGAACTAGCATTGGGATTTCTAGCAAGATTTTGTAGAAACATAATAACTTCAGAGATATTGCAATCATCAAAATCAATATTATTATCATCAAAAGTAATGGAACCATTATCTCCCACATTTCTAAAAATTTCAGCACTTTTATTAGAAGCAATTTCAGCAGTTTGAGGCAATTTAGCACGTTTCACCAAAGGTATATGGACTTTATTAAAACCAACTACTTTACCATTGATAATAGGAGGTTTATTAGGACTTGGACCTTCAGTTTTACTAGTGGTTGTGATTGTGAAAACTCTAGCAATATTATTCTTGTTAGTCAATTCATCTTCTCTTTCCCACCTAGCACGTAATTCAGCCATCAACCTAACATTATCATCAATTCGAACTTGAATGGCATTCAAAGTTTTACTTTGTTTAACATCTTGGGGCAAAACCTTTAGTTTTAGAAAATCAATATCAATAGCAAGGCTATCTACTTTAGAGGCAAGAACATCTATTTTACCAAGCTTGTCCTCAACAGATTTATTAAAAGCAGTTTGTGTGCTAATAAATTCTTTAAGCATGTTTTCAAGATCAGAGGTAGAGCTTTTATTACTATTGTAGGAGTTGCCATAAGAGTTACCATAACCATTATCAGGAGGATACGGCTTATAATTATTTCCCCCAAAATTATTTCTATAAGCATTGTTGTTAAAATTATTATTTCTAATAAAGTTTACATCAACATGCTCTTCTTGAGCAACCAAAGAGGCTAAAGGAACATTATTAGGATCAACTTGAGCTTTACTATTAACAAGCATAGACATAATAGCATCAGACCTTTCACTCAAAGAGGAGGTTTCCTCAACAGAATTTACCTTCTTACCTTGTTGAGCTCTCTCAGTGTGCCACTCTGAATAATTTATCATCATATAATCAAGAAGCTTTGTTGCATTGCCCAAAGTGATGTACATAAAGTTACCTCCATCAGCTGAATCCAATAGGTTCCTTGAGGAGAAATTCAGTCATGCAAAAGTTTTGTATAATCATCCAAGTATTCATTCCATGAGTGGGACAATTCTTCACCATAGTTTTCATTCTTTCCCAAGCTTTAGAAACATGTTCATTATCAAATTGTTTAAAATTCATTATGTCACTTCTCAGGTATATAATCTTAGCAGGAGGATAATATTTTCCAATGAAAGCATCTTTACACTTAGTCCATGAATCAATACTATTTCTAGGCAAAGATAGCAACCATTATTTAGCTCTTCCTCTCAAAGAGAAAGGAAATAATTTTAGTTTAATAATATCTCCATCCACATCTTTATATTTTTGCATCTCACATAGTTCAACAAAATAATTAAGGTGGGCGGCAGCATCATCAGTACTAATACCAGAAAATTGCTCTTTCATAACAAGATTTAAGAAAGCAGGTTTAATCTCATAGAAATCAGCAGTAGGAGCAGGTGGAGCAATAAGTGTGCAAATAAAATCATTGTTGTTTGTGCTAGTAAAGTCACACAACTTAGTATTCTCAGAGGAAATCATTTTAGCAGAATAAAAGCAAGCAAATAAATAACAACTATGAAGTAAACTAATTGTTTTTGTGTTTTCAATAAAGAGAAGCAAAAAAAGACAAAAAAAATAAGACAATAAACAAAATAAAGAGGTTGAGAGTGAGAGACTCCCCTTGCCAGAAGACTTCTTCCTCCCCGGCAACGGTGCCACAAAAATCCTTGATGCACTTTGTTGGGAACCCCAAGAGGAGGGTGTGATGAGCACATCGGTAGGAGTTTTCCCCTTAGTTAAGATCCAGGGTTATCAATCCAGTAGGAGAAAGAGGACCTTCAGAAGGTTGATGCCACTTACGGTGGTGCTGACGCTTCACCGGTGTCAGCAACAACGTGGAACCTGCACATAGCACAACCAAAATAATTTGCCCCAACGGTACAGTGAGGTTGTCAATCTCACCTGTCTTGATGAAAACAAATATTAGACGTATAGTGTGGAAAACAGTGTATGATTGCAGTTAACAAAGAGAGCAGGAAATTGTTGTGGTTTGTTTAACAGTGTGGAAAATGGACCGGGGTTCATAGTTTCACTAGTGGTGTCTATCCATAAAAGACATCATGCTGGGTGAACAAATTACAGCTGGGAAATTGACAAATAGAGGTTGCACTGTAGTGCACAATATGACATGAAGATAACTATGATATTTAGTGCGGGAATTGCAAAAAGATACATAGACCGACATCCATCTGCATCTATGACTAATAATCCACCCTCAGGTTATCATCCGAACCCCCTTAGGTATTAAGTTGCAAGCAACAAATAATTGCATTAAACAAAGTGTGTAATGTAAGCAATGCACGCGGGCACTCTCACCGCTGTTTTATCCCTAATGGCAACAACACATCCCCCCTTCACGTTTCTGTCACTCGAGCAAGGTGGTGAGGAGGCATGAACCCACTATCGAGCATAAATACTCCCTCTTGGAGTCACTAGCAACTACTTGGCCAGAGCAACCACTAGCAACGGAAAGCATGCAAGATCACAAATAGCATATGCAAATAAAGACTATAATCAACTTGGCATAAGTTCAATATTCATTGGATCCCAGCAAACACAACATATAGAATTACATAAGATCAATCTCGATCATGATAGGCAGCTCACGAGATCTAAACATGGAGGCATATGAGGAGAAGACAACCATCTAGCTACAACTACGAACCCGTAGTCCAAGGATGAACTACTCACGCATCACTCCGGAGGCAGGCATGGTGATGTAGAAGCCTCTGGTAATGATCTCCTCTCCGGCAGGGTGCTGGAAACAACTTCAAAACCCCCCTGATCTAGGGTTGACGGTGACAGCGGCTGCGGAACTTTTTGGGGATTTTTTATGAGGTGCTTAGGGTTTTCCATCCGGGGGGCTTAAATAGGCGAAAGGGCGGAGGCGGTGGATCTCCAGGGGCCCCACACCTATAGGTGGCGCGGCCAGGGGGGCCCGTGCCACCCTATGGTGTGCCCCCCTGTTGCCCCTCTTCGACTCCTCTTCGGTGTTCTGGATGCTTCCGGGGAAAATAGGAACTTCGGGCTTTGTGGGGTCCAATTCCAAGAATGTTTGCAGCACAACTTTTCTGAAACCAAAAATAGCAGAAAAAAGGGAACTGGCACTTGGCATCTTGTTAATAGGTTAGTCCCGTAAAACATATAAAAATGCTATAAATAAAGGAGAAAACAACTAGCAATTGGCAAAATATGATCATGGAGCATCAGAAATTATAGATACGTTGGAGACGTATCAGTCCCGTATGGCGGAAGTTAGCGGAGTATTCATGTCCTCGTATTCTACATGTTGTTGATCACCATGACTCCCTTCTTTTTCATTGTCGTCTTTGGCAGCCTCTTCGTCCTCTCCATTGCCAGGTTCAGACTCTTCCTTATCTTCACATGTCGCTGCCCCATTGATCTCGTCGTGATCATCATATTCATCATCACCCATCCACTGAGTGTGGCCCTCCATGAAACTATACCTGAGCAGGTGCTACTCCACATTACCTGAAGCGGGTTTGAACGCAGACCCTAACTTGCATTTTCAACACGGACAGTCTATCTCTGTGCGGTTGTTTCAATGCATATTTGCCATCGCGCGTTGCACGTATCTATGCACCCCGCTTTCCCTCATGAAAATGACCATTGTCGCCTGCACGTCAAGAGAGATTTCATTAGATCCGGTTTTCACCAAAAAATTAGGCATGACCTTTGCTAAAAAAAAGGTAATGCGGAGCGCCAGAAATTTGCCGAAACAGAAATGAATCAACATTTCCGCAAAACATTGGCAACTCGATCATCCTCACGCCAACACAACACAATAAAAAAAATGACACATAGCGACCGCGAGTTCTTCCACCAACCAATCTCAACTATAGAGATGATACAATGCAAAATATATAGATGCGATGACGACGTCAAAAATCACCAGAGATGACCGATGAGAGTGTGTGTGTGAGTGGGAGGGGGCTACCTATGTTCTAGATCTAGAAGTAGCTAGTGGCGCATTGTTAAATTAGCAAAAAAAGGTGGAGGGTTGTGGGGGAATGAGTTTGGACCACTAATGGCTCAAGTTTGGTGTGGGGGTGAGTGAGTGGTGTGGATAGGGGTGGTGGTGGGTGGGTGGCAGCACTTATTGATGCCTGAAATTACCGTCGGCATATATTGTTGTGATGCGCCTGGGATACCGTCACGTAGCGCAGGCAAACACGCTATTTATATGCCATCGGTAGCAGGGTCCAGCAGGCGGGCTGTACCAGAGGCGCGTCTGATATCAATTCGCCAACGATAAGGTCCCTTAGCGTCGGCTCATGTGTAGCTTGTTCGCCGGCACTACAGGCAACATGCCTAGGGGTGGCCCTACCACCCTTACCACTGGCGTAAGAATTTCATGTTCGCATGGGGTACTTTAGATAGCGCAGGTGCATATGTTGGTTGTCCGCCGATGCTATATAGCTCAGGCGTAGCGAGTTTTCTGTGCGCTGGCGGTAGGATATGCTGCTATAAACATTTCTCTAGTAGTGATTCTTCCCGGGAGATAGTGGCCTTGTACAGTTACAAATTGTATGTTTGATAATGGTATTTTATTTGAAACTGGAGAGAGTATACGATATAGTTCTCACTATATCAATCAATGTTAAACCCCCTAATGTGCTTTTAAAACACCTCTTTTATTTGAAACTGGAGAGAGTATACGATATAGTTCTCACTATATCAATCAATGTTAAACCCCTAATGTGCTTTTAAAACACCTTGTGGAGGAGAGATGCCCGCCTATGGAGTTTTGGACATCTTAGAATAAATGAGTACTCCCTCCGTTCCATATTAGATGACTCTCTTATAGATGTATCTAGTATTAAAATATGTCTAGATACATCTATGTCGGAGTCATGTAATATGGAACGGAGGGAGTACTATTTAGAGAAGATAATTTGACTAAAAGATATTAGAATCGTATTAAGAGGTGTGTTTTTTGCGATTGCACCGAAGCGATCCATCATTTGTTTTTATCTTGTCCATTTGCAACATTATTATAGGAAATTGTTCACGTAGACTTTAAATTACCTCCACCAACTACAATTCTCTGTTTAGGAACTGATTGAGGGGGTTTAATAATCCACTAAAGCTGAAAATAAAATTGTGAGTGGGCACTTTTATGTTGGTCTATTGGAATCATTCGTCATGATACGGTCTTCTTTTTACTTCTTTCGTGTTATCCACAAAAATTCTTATTAGACCCTTACTGAGTCATCCAAATTTGGCATGTGCTTCCGTCTATCTCCCAAATTTGGTCTGGGCATTTTGAGGCCTGTTTGGCGGGGCTCATACCGATGAAAGTCTCCCCAATTGACCCTATGCAAACACTATTTGCAAGCAGTAGCGGGGAATCGCGGGAGCTCCTATTTGATGCTTCACGCGTCGGTTCGCATATCCTAGTTAAATTAGAGAAAGAGTTTCAAATTTAAATTTTGTTCAAACCTTAAAGTCGAACAATTTTCAAAATCTGAACCTTTTCAAATCTGAATAATTTTAAAATCTCAACATTTTTTGAATTTGGAACAATTTTAAAATGTGAACGCATTTCAAATTTGAACAGTTTTAAATTTGGATCAATTTTTTATTATGAATTTTTTTCAAATCAGAACAATTTTGAATCAGAACATTTTTTAAGTTTGAACAATTTTAAAATCTGAACTTTTTCGAAGTTGAACATTTTGCATAATATGAACACTTTAAAAATATGGACATTTTCTGAATCCGAACATTTTCAAAATTCTGGAGTTTAATTCCGGAGATTCACTAATAAATTGTTCCAAATTCAAAATTTTCGTGAGGCAAAATCCTTCATGTATGATGCCAGACGTAGCGAGCGAAAGAGTAAATACGGTTCGGCCCATGTGTAGCAAGGCGGAATCCTGTCCGACGTGTTTTAGTGATACTACGCATGAAGCATCATATATTCATATACTCCCTCCGATCCATAAGAAGTTTCGCTCATTTTGCACTAAGGTAGTACAAACTTTGTACTAAGTGAGCGACGCCTTTTATGGATTGGAGGGAGTAAGATTTAACGGGAATTAACCGTTTGTGTTGGTGGACCTGATCCGGTAAACGGGCCAGGCCCAACAATCTGAAAGAAACAATGCCGCCACCTACGGGAGCCACCGAGGCTGATTCCAAGGAGCAAAAAGAACTCTTTTGTTTTTGGGCTTTTTGCATATCTTTCTTCCGATTTTGTATACATTTTTCCTTCCTCTGGAATTATTAAAGAAAGTATTTTCTTAAAATCTTGGATCATTAAAAATGTTCAGATTTGAATTGTTTAGATTTTAAAATCTAAAGCATTTTGAAAATAAAGACTTTCCAAAACCTAAAAAAATAAATTATTTTTAAAATGGTGACAAAAAATTAAAATTGTTTAACAATTTTTGAAAGTGGTGAACAATTTTTTTAAATGGTTCAGATTTCAAAAATTTTAGACTCAAAAAAAAGATTGAGAAAACTAAAATAACAAAAACAAATAGAAACAAGAACAAAAAAAAAATGCTAGAAGAAACGAATACATGAAAAGAGCAAAAAAAAAACAGCCCATGCGGGAGTTTACAATGGACGAGTCTGTGCTACAGCTCGCATGGAACCATCAGTAGTAAGTATGTTCCCGTAAGGATAATGGAAGGTCTTAGTTCCATCTCAAAAAGAAATCCCCTCAAGGAAAATCTCAATAAAATAAAAATAAAAAGTCTGCCTTAACCGCTAAAAAAACGCTCAGTCCAAGGGGAAGAACTAACAATTACCGTTCAGTCCAGAAAAAAATTGTGTCGGGGGACTACCCCCGAGTAGGGGTAAGACTGGTGATAAATGGTGTTCGAGGTACTCGTTGCCGACTTCGGCCGTACCGAGTTGGTACATGCCGAATAGGATGGTACCTGGTTGGATAGCTGCCGAGTTGGAGCTATTCGGTAGGAAGAACAAGAGACCAAGAGGAAGATTGGAGTATTTATCTGGGTCATCCGAGTAACACTTGGATGATCCAGATAGAAGAGGGAGCTTCTCTACTCGGAGCCAAAGTCAATGGAGCCGTTGTGCGGATCCCGCGTATCCAGGGGCAGTACAGGCGTGCGGTTCAACTTACTAGGAGCGTGTTGATGCGTATCCATACGTGGGTACAATGTGCGGTATGGGTGAGGCCACGTCCTGTCACTGACAAGGGGGACATGACATGTCAGCGTCCCGACCGCGACGACTTTCGGCGACTGTCAGCGAGGACATGGAGGCGTGCGGTGGTGCACAGTGTGTAGTCACCTAATCAGTACTTGCATTCATAGAGGTAGTAGGTTGCCACCAGTATATAAGGTGCCCCCCTCCTGCGTGAGGGTCGCTCAGTTGGTGGATTGATTCTAGAGACACTACCACTTACGAGAGAGAAGTAGCAGGAAAGATTCTTCTTCGTCTAGCTCCTCGAGCTTGAGGAACTCTTGTACTCGGCATACACTTATACAGAGAGAGAGGCAGGAGTAGGGGTGTTACCTCCATACGAGGGCTCCGAACCTGGGTAGATTGTGGTGTTTGCAGTGTTGTGAGCGCCCCAGCTAGGCGTGCGATCCCTCGCCGGATACCTACAGTGTCCATCGGCCCAACCTTAAGCCATCCTATGGCATCTATCTTCTCCATACCACGACAGTTGGCACCCACCGTGGGGCCAGCAGCGGCGCTGGCTGGGGTTTCTATCCGGACGGGACCTGTTTCTCGCTCGGGGGAGCGCGTGGTTTGTGGCCTTGTCCACAGATTCGGATCCCTCGACTTCGTTACCGACAAAGCGGGCAATTTCTGCGGCAGTCCCGTGCCCGCAGGCGGCTTCGTCGTCAGCTTTGGCGCGCATCTGGTGTACGTCGCCACCATCGTCATCCGCGAGTATCCCGAGGTGGTGCTCGTTGCTACAGACCCTCCTTTCGTTCTCGCCGTCCGCGAGCAGCCAACCGGCGGCTCTGCGGGCAGCATGGAGGTGATGATTGATACCTCCATTTTGCATCACTATTTTATATCATAATTTTCTGTTATTCATCGATATATTTCATGTTATGATGCATCCCTTATGTTATTTTATCTTATTTTGCATGTTTTATAATTTTTGGAGAATAAACACCGGGACCAGAAATCTGATGGAAAAAACACCATCGAGATACCATATTTCAGAATATCGGAAGAAGAAGGGGGACACCGTGGGTGTCCTAAAAGTTCAGAGAAGGAACCCAGCCAGAAGGAGAGCCAAAGGGGGCCACCAGGGGCCCACACCATGAGGTGGTGCGCCCTTGGCCGCGCCACCTAGGGGTGTGGCCACCCTGTCCCACCTCTAGGGGGTATTTTTCGCGTGCTTGGCCTCCGGGGAACCCTAAGCCTCATTCAATCGTCGATGAATTATTTCGCCGCCGCCTCGGGGCGGAAAACACCCGAGAGAGAAAAGCTCTCTGGCAGAGAGAAATCTGCCGAGGAAATTCCTCTCCGGAGAGGGGGAATCACCGCCATCGCTCTGGGCATCACCAAGATCGTCATCATCATCATCATCATCACCACCAGCACCTCCACCCTCATCATCCACCGTCACCCCGCTGTAACAATTAGGGGCCTCTATCGTTGTTTTGCATTAGATCTCTCTCCCGGTGTGGATTACTTGTTAGTAGTTGATGCTTGTGAGATTTATCGGTGTTTTCACTTTATGACTAGATTGTTATCATCCATTATATCACCTCTTATTATGATCCATATGATGTCTTGTGAGTAGTTCGTGTTGTTCTTGAGGACATGGGAGAAGTCAAGTTGTTAATATTGAAGTAATGTTGAATAATATTTAATGTTTGATATTTAAGTTGTGGTGTTATTCTCCTAGTGGTGTCATGTGAACGCCGACTACATGATACTTCACCATTTATGTGCCTAGGGGGATGCATCGTGTATTTGGCTACTAATTATGGGGTTGACAGAGTGATAGAAACGTAAACCCCCGTTAGGAAACCATTGCACGAGGGAGCGTAGGATCCCGGAGTTTAAAGCCGTGGATAGATTTATTTCTTAATTACTTTCTTGTAGTTGCGGATGCTTGCAAGGGGTATAATCACAAGTATGTATTAGTCTTGGATGGTACGGTACATTAGCATAGGTTCACCCACACAACACTTATCAAAACGCCTAACATTATTCAGCTGCATGGAACAAAAGCACTTGACAGAAACCTCATGTGTGTCCTCAAGAACGTTTGTTAATCATAAGTAAACCTACAACTTTTCCTTTGCTGAAGAAAGGATTGGGCCACTTGCTGCAATTATTACTACTGTATTTTATTTACTCGCACTTTATTTATCTGCAATATGAAAACCCCTTCAAATCTATTTTCCAGTATTTACAGTTACTCCTTCATCGAAACTGCTTGTCAACACCTTCTGCTCCTCGTTGGGTTCGACACTCTTATTTATCGAAAGTACTATGATACACCCCCTATACTTGTGGGTCATCAATGATGACTAGCCCGGTTCCTGCTGCCGGGAAAGGCGCGCCCGCTGCGCCTGAAGTTGTTGACGAGTCGGCTCCTCGTCCGAGCCACAAGCCATACGACAGGCCCCAGAATCAACTGAGCTACCAGGCTCCTTCTACATCAACGGCGATACCGGCTCCTCTAGCTGGTGTCATTGAGAAGCTGGGCATGCCCTTAGCCGCGGATACGGATCCGACGGTGTTGAGGGTGCAGCTCGAGGAGCAGCGCTAGGCCATGCTCCTGGAAGCCCGAGAGATGGCAAAGGTTAGGCTTGAATTCAGTCTTGACCAGAATGAGTACAATAGGGCTCATGGTTTCACTCCGGTTGTGAAGAACCTGTAACATCCCAGTGTTTGGGAAGTTATAAGGATCTAAATTTAATATGTGCATTTGCAAAGCATGCATCTAAAAGTACAGGAAATTTTGGCGCGAAAGTTTAAATAAATCAAAGTGACCAATGTTTCACTTGACATGATGAAATAGGTCTAGTTCATCTAGTCAAGAGTACCTTTGGAGGGATCTTTATAACATAGTATCTCTAGAAACCAAATCATCTGGTTACTCAAACCATAATTGGTATGGACCAATACTAACTCTTAACAAGTTTAACCTCAAGTCTATAAGTGACTTGGGATAATTCACTAGGTATTTAGAACTCAAAGAGGGGTGAGAATCCAAATCTCATAATTGATGATCATACTTTCACCAATGAGTAATGCATAATTGAACCATCTCGTCAACAGAGATGTGATCTTTTATAAAACAACAACTCCATAAGTTATCAATTCATTTCCACAACATCTATATAAATCATCTCATAATTATCAGGTGAACCATCACAAGTACATAACAAACAATCAATAAAACACTAGTGATACAAACAAGTGTAACTCAAAACCCACAAGTGGAAAATGACATAATAATTGTATTATCATATTTATCGAATATGTACATATCTCATCCATCATAAAAGAAGTATCTTAAAGAAGAAATAAATCTTCTTAAACTACTGTTAAACCTTAATCAGTACATATGATCTTTTCAACCGTTATGTCTGTATTATATTTACAAAAGAAGGATATAAATTAAAATCATGACATCAGAGTGAACAACTAACAGCTATGACATAAGTCATTATACCCAATAACTTTCACATGCTCATTGTTCTATCATCTCAAACAAGTGAGCATATGAAAGATCAACACACCAATAAACCATTTGATTAACTTATTATCTTAAGTTCCCATTTTACAAACACTCCACATTTCTATCCACATCAATATTCAAAAACTAAACTATCTCTGGATACAACCCATGTATAACAACAAGTTATAATCTCAGTTAGATAAATTGAATTGATATCTAAGAAAAACCAATCATGTATGAGACAAGTATCAATCTTATGGGAAGCAAAATAAGAAATGTATGGAAGGATAATAAAAGCATGAATTAACTCTTAATCTAGATCTTCTTATTTTGGCTAGACCATTATATCTTGTTTCCCAATTTTCTCTAAGTCATTCTGCAAGAGAAGCAAACTACAAGACATGAGAAACTACCACAGGAAGATCTTCAAGAAGATTATGTAGAGTGTTCTAGAAGTACTATTCCAATTGACTATAAGAGTACATGGAAACTCTTATATCTTGATCAGATCTTATAAACCCTCTTGAAATAGTGTGATACTCCAATGTTAGTGTTATATAGAAGTAGTTTGGTAACAAGTTTCTAGACCTTGTTAACAGATCACTTTTGTATACTCAAACACTAGAGTGTCATACACAAATAGACAAAGGGTTGAATAACCTAGTACATCTCATCCAATTGTATATGAGTTGTAATTTGGAGGCAAGTCTGGCCCACTTGTTAACAAATTCTTCTTATATGCATATGGTAACTTGATGTTATAAAATAAGCTCACATTCTTTTACAATCATCTAAGTAAAATCCTTGCTTGGAGTAGTTAGATGTTTTCACCAAAATGGTGAGACATATGAGATTGGAAACCAAGAGAGGAATCTATCTACAATGGACAAAGGTGAAAACAGAAGTCTAGGGGCAACTAGAGAGAAGAACATCAAGCAACAGAAGTCAACTAGGAGCAACACTGTCTCAGGAAGAATTTATTCAGTAAAGCATTAGTTAAGGTTAGAGAATCTATAACCCCTATACCTTGTCAAGCTCAACAGAGATGAGGAACAAATAGTAAATCTCTTAAATGGAAACAAGTATCCAGTAATAAATAACAATAAGGTATTGCATCCACATGTCTTGATATGTGGAGGTAGATGAAAACAAGCCTAATACATTGTTTTCCAAATCTTTTTCATACACAAGACTAATAGATGATAGCAAAAATTCATCAACCCATAACCATGTAAAATAATTACATGCTCTAAAGAAAACATGGGATAATATCCATATTGAAACCTATGTGGAAAACAAGAAAATAAGATCCCAAAACCACATATGTTTTCCACCTGGTCAAGTACAAAAAACAATCAACATGACTTACATTCACCTAAGTAAAATGTCAACCAAGATTGCGAAGAGATTAACTATGAAAATAACATAGTTTTATAAATAGAAACAATGTCCATCCATTAACCAACATCATTTGGTTTGACATGGAATACAATTCACTATTAAGTGATTTTCATAACAGAGCATAGAAACATTACCAAGTAGTTTTACCAAATTACTTTCTGTAAGAAATTGTATCTAAAATTGTCCAATTATGATACACCACCTTGTTGACCACTTGGTTGTTGTGTTTGATCATAATAATCATGTCTAAATTAATTTAAATAGCCATTTAATAAATTAAATTAGGAGATAACAATAAAACTACTTAATTTAGCACCCTAAATAAAAAATTACAATATTTTCCAATTTCACCAAAACAAAACATGGTGAGATTGCATTTTTTTATGAGGAATTCAAATATAATTTTTGATATTTTTTCTCCTTGCAAAAAGGCCCTGAAAACAATGTTTTTTCTCACATTCTATTAACTAGAAGGACCTAATTGAAAATACCACAAAACTAAGGGGGTTATCAAAAGATTCATTTTCTTTTCTTCTTCTTCTTCCTCTTCCAGAAGGTAGAGGAGACGTGGCCGAGCTACTCCCGACGAGCTCCACCTCCTGCTTGCCATTCTCGCGCGAGGATAAGGCCGGGAGAGGCCGTGACCCTCCTCTCTTCCTCTCTCCCTCGCAATCCCTCTCTCTGCCTCTCTGTCGTGGGATAATCACGGCAGATGTTACCTGAGGTAACTGATCTTGGGGCAAGTCGACACAGGTATTCGGGAGAGGGTTTAGCTCAAAGGAAGACATGGCAAAAGCGATCTGAGAACCGGAGAATAACTCGCCGGATCTCGATATCAATGATACTGGATACTCGATAATAGGTATTACAACTATGACTTGAATCTCTCTTAGGCGAAGCCCAGGGGTTGGTTTATATAGTACTCATACCCCTCTGGGCTTGCCCTACAAAGCGCTCCTCGAGTCCTATTTGAACTCTACATACGAACCCTAACTTTTCTTACCATAACCCACAATCCGGGTTACGAACCTTACACGCCCTGGGCCTTCCAGGAGTTTCTTTGTCCTTAGCCGGATTTGGTCCAGCCACCGTCTGGGCCGGATCACACCTGGGAGCTGGTATACCGGGTTACTACTCCCCCATCAGTAGTCCCCAGGATAGCGCGGGCTTCACAGATTCATTCTTGAAGCGCTCGCTATTCCCTAAAAAAGATATGAAACGCCCAAGCTTACATGAACCGGGTCAAGTTACTTTAACAGATGACTAGACACAGCTCCGTGACGGTCATTCGACAGCTCGATCCCTCCTCGAGTGCTTAACGGACCTTTCCAGATTTGAACCCTAAGATATTAAGGCCCTACTCTCGATAAGGATCCCTGATATCTCGGGATAAATTGTGTTCCCCCTGTCAACGGAACATTTCACCTCGCTCCGAACGCCCGCAACGCCAAACCTGTGCGGATAATTATTGCTCCGTAACTTCCGGCTCTCCAGCCGCGGGTGAGCTCACCACTTCCCTTATAAATATCAACCGAAAGTAACCCTAAACCTTTCACTTTGCCCCAACATCCTTTCTCTCCTCGCTCCCTCGCAGTCCCTGCCTCCAGGCTCGCGCGCACTGCGAAAGATAAGGCCATCTCCGGCCGCAATCGACCCCGAGCTTCCCAACGCCGCCATCAAGCATCGCCGTCACGCCTTCATTTCTCTCATCAAGGGCCGTGGTGAGACACTCAAGCCGTGCCGCGCACCTGCCTCATTTTGGACCCTAGTTTCTTTGGTAAGCCTCTCCCAATCATCCAACTGAAACTCGCAATTTCCTCAATTTGACCAGGATTGGATCTGGGTCAACCCGTAAATAACTTTCGGGTATCATCAAATTAATCCGCTTCGATAGTCCTTAGCTCCTTCAAGCACCTGATGCGCAGTCGCAATTCACCCCCGCACCCTTATTAACCATCAAACTTCATATAAGATTACTTGCAAGTTCTTCGATCTAGATCCGTTCCGCCTTGTTTTTTCCGCCTGTCGCATTAACACCCGGATAATCCTCCTTTTCCAGTTAATTCCTCCACAATAAAGGTATGGGCAACCATCCATGTTCACCCAACCCACCTCAATACGTAAGTAATTAACAATTTACTCAACTTCATCTGATACCCGGTAAATCTTCTGCATTTAGCATCGTAGCGCATTATCCGGGTCTTATTTTAGCCTTAGCGCCTTAATGTCTCCAGATTCGAATGATCTGATGTTCCGAATCTTACTCCATATATTCCTTGTCCCTTGCAGGTCAACTCCATGGCTCCTAAAAGACAGGGAAAACACCCGGCTCCTGCAAAGACCTCCCAAACCACTTCTGCCGACTGGGGCCGGTCTTCAACGACGAAGGCCAAACTGGATGGGATGGCCGAGCTAGGAATCCTTCCTTCTCAAAAGGAAATACACTGGAGGGCTCCTGGCGATGAGACCCGTCCCACTCCTATCGGGAACGAGGTAATTTGTTTTACCGAGCATGTGACCCGGGGATTCCGTCCTCCGGGTCACTCTTTTTTCCGGGAAGTCTTGAGCCACTACGGCCTCCGGGTGTTCGACATAGGGCCTAACTCTATGCTGAGCATCACCCACTTCATAGTTTTGTCCGAGTCGTACTTATGCACTCCACCAAACCTTGCTCTTTTTACCGAATTATTCCAATGCGAACCATGCCGTGAGAGCGGTGACGGAACGCTTCTTACCTGCGGCGGGGTATCCATCCAGCGCCGCAAACACTCACTGATGCCACCTCTCAACCTGAACTCCAACGCCAAAAACTGGCAATTATCCTTCTTTTATTGCCACGACACTTCTCCGGATGGTGAGAGGAAGCTACCGGGTTATTCGGAGAGCCTTCTCGAGCCCTCCGAGTCTTTCAGTGCTTTTGCACCTGACCCTGATAGGGAAGCGATTCAGCCCCTTTTGGCCAAACTAGCGGCCCTCTCAGCCCATGGCCTTCTCGGGCTTAACTTGGTAAGGACTTGGGTGGAGTTCCGGGTCCAGCCCAACTCCATTCGCTCAAAGTTGCTGCACGAATACTCGGGTCACATCACAGATTCCCTCCGCTATTCCACCAAAAACTTCCCTGCCGGTAACACCAACAAGACCACTAAGGGCTTCCTGATGGAGAGACTAGATGTTATAAAGAACACTGCCGGGTTACCCCCGTTTACTCGGGAAAACCCCGCCCCAGCGGTAAGACCTGGCTCCTTTTTCTCATTTCAGTACTTTCATCCGTTATAGTCTCTAACCACCACTTGCGTTTATTTATTCACAGGATGACGATCCCTTCTGGAAAGTTGAAAACCCTCCCCCTTCTCAAGACCCTGAAGAGGAAAACGAGTCTGTTGATGATGATGAGGGTACTCTCCCATACCCTTTACACCTGCCCTTCATCTGTGTTATTTCTCTTATCTGATACTTACTCGGCTTTCAGGGTCGGGGGATGAAGAGGAGGAAGAAGAAAATGACCCGGAAGCCACCGAGTCTGACCAGGAGCCCCCAGTTGGGAACAAAAGGAAGGCTAGAGGGGTAGTTGAAAAGGTTCCCTTCTCTTCTATGTCTCGTGCGCCTTACTCCTTTGCTGCTATGCATGAACTTAACGAGCGATTATCACATTCATCCTTCTTGAAGGACCCTCTCCCGACTAAGCGTAGGGTGACCCGGAATTCTCCGGGGGATGATCCCCTTAACCCGGGTACCTCCACTTCACCCACTCATCGAGCCAGTACCCCTCCAGCTCAACCTTCCCAATCTCCTCAGCGTCATCCGTCTCCTAATCATCCACTTGCCGGGCAATTTCGCGTGCCGCAGCCAGTGCTCTTGCCGACGTCATCCGCCTCCAGCGGCGAGCTTCCCCCGGACTATGCCGTGAACACCGGGTAGACTACCTTTACTTACATTTTCTCGTACTGGTTACCTTTCTTTTTTCCGTATATTCCCTTGATCAATGTCTCCCTTCTTTTCTTCAGCGCCACAGTTACGCTAAGCGACCCGGATATCCCTGAATCAGAAGAGCAGGGAGAAGAGAAGCCGAGTGATGACATGGACGTTGAGGTTGAGGACGAGGCCGAGGACGGAAATGGAGAAGATCCTTTTAAGGACCCAATTCCACCACAGACTGCATCACCCCAGCCCTCTGAAGAAGTGGACGAAGACATCATTTTGGAGACCAAGCCGGACTCTCCTAACCCGGACGTTCAAACAATCCGGGTTTCGACCCCCAAACCCGGAACAACTCCTCCACAAGAGGGCCAATCCTCCGGCCCTTCTCAACTTCGCCCTGAAGACATGACCTTTGCTCAAATGCTAGATGCCCTCCATACCTTGAAGGGCGACGAAGAAAACATACTAGATGCCTTAATAACCAAGCACGAGGTAATCCCGACTAATCATCAATTGTTTCCATGCCTAGTCCCCAAGTTCCGAGTAAATTACTAGGTAACTTGCTTGGAACTTTGCATAACGTTTCCGGCTGATCCCTCTTCATGCTTCTTTACAGGACTATGTTTCACAGTTGGAGAAGAAGCTGGCCAAGTCCACCAAGCGTATTGGAAAAGAAACGGCCCTTCGTGAAGCTGCTGAGACTGAGGCTCGCAGGTGCCAAAAGATGACGAAAAAATACAGGAAGAGAGCTCACAGGGCTAAGGAAAAACTTACAACTCTTTCCGCTCAAATTGCTGATGTTCACCGTACTGCGACTGGTAAGATTTTTGAATTTCACCTTTTTATGACTCGGATTGCTTTGATTTGAACAACCGCGCTTGCTTGCCTACTATCTTTGCTCCTTTTGCCTTTCTTTAGCAGGCCCACGTGATGCTGCCCCCGAAGAAGATGATGCTGCCAAGCTTAAAACCATCAAGAATACTCTTCGCCAACTTTGCGGCGGAGTTAGCTGGATACTCGATGAGTTGCGACTGCCGGATGTCAAGCCAGATAATATGAAGAGATTACTGGAATTCTGCTCCACGATCCCCGAGTGGATTTGGCACTGGAAACGGTCCTCCTGCCGATTTGGGGTAACCCGGGGGCTCGCACTGGCTAAAGCCTACGCCCCCAAGCTACAACTTGCTAAACTTATGAGTGGATTTCCAGAGTTCAACTTGGATGGGTCCAAGTTTTTGCCAAAGGACTTCAAGGCTATTCAGAAAGAAGTCCGCCATCCGGCTAGCGTTATTGCTGACAGCTTAGAGATTGATGAGATTCTCCCTGCTTATGATGCTAATGACAAGGTTGTCAAGGCGAACCGCCCCCAGCCGTTCGATATGCTTGCCCGTTGGAAGGAGCAGGCGATCAAGATGAAGGAAGAAACCGCCAGGAAGACCGAGGCCGACTCTGCTCCTGCAACCTCTGCTGCACAACCCGGAACTACTGCTGACCCGAGTGGCGCCGCAACTACAGGTGGCGACAAGGGCAAGGCCAAGATGGACCCTGCAGCTTGAAGTAATGACTATCATTCCACATACGTCAGCCGGCAAAGCATTGTTAAAACAGCTTTACTATTCATTTAAGCAGAGCGCCTGTGCTCTTTTGATACTTTATGGTTTTTGTATCACTTTTATTTAAACTCCCGATGCACTTTGCGCCCCTTTGGGCTTTTGATGAATGTGTCTTTGCATTTGCTTGTTCTTGATATCCACTTGCTTTATTCTCGATACCTTATACTTTTTTTTTTATACTTTCCTTAGCAAGACCCGCCCTCCGGGTGTCGTTGGCGTCTAGGGATCGGTTTTACACCTGAATCCCTAAGCTCCTGAGACCCGGATGCGTGGCTCGTTTTAATTTTAACGGCTGGATGATGCTGTTTCTTCCTTAGAGCTCATAAGTCCCCAGTCCGGGTTTCCGCGTCTAGGACACATGATTGTTTTCTTTCAAGTAAACGAATCGCCTGTTGCTGAATGCCCAAGACTTCAGGACAGCTTTTTATGAGGTTTGAAGTTATGCTTGATAATCGTTGAGTTTCCGGCTATCGGCCTTATACTCTGCATAACTTGTGGTTTAGATGACCCTTTCGACTATCTTGTACTATAAGCCGGCTTTCGCGTGGATACCATGTTGTTACATCAATACGAAAACGGGGTCAAGCAAGTCCCGTTTGGGTCTCATGACCGACATTAGTCGTAAGCGAACGAATCATGCCACTTCGTTGCGAGTCACATCGAGCTTAAGTAAGAATAGCCGAGAAATTTGGACTTCTTTGTCCGGTTATAAGATTGTAGCCGCACTCGTTTTTTCGAGTGACGGCCCCTATAACTCATTGGCATCAAGGCCGGGTCCTTTTTGAGTTTACAGCTGTGCTTGTATGAGCAACCAGCCCTCAAGACCTGAATGTTCACATCGTATAAATAACACTTGCTTCTTTTCTTGATAATCCCTTTTTATTTGATATGAAAAAATTAGGCCAGCAAGCCGCCTCATTAAAAACCCATCCAGTCCCCAAGGGTGCCCTGGACAGGAAAAGAGTGCGTCTAAGACCTGCTGCCTGTTACATCTTTTTCTGCTAAGTATAGTACGGACGTAGCTGAGCCACGTTCCACGGCCTATCTCTTTCTTGCATAGGTGCAGTTGTGTGAGCAGTATCGTTGAGTGTGGTCGATTCTTCTCTTGCATCTATCAAGTAATATGACCCATTATGCAGGCTCCGGCTTACGATGAAGGGTCCTTCCCATGGTGGCGATAGTTTGTGTCTTCCCTCGTTTGTCTGAACCAAGCGCAAGACCAAGTCTCCCTCCTGAAAGACCCGGCTTTTCACCCGCCGACTATGATATCTTCGCAAGTCCTGCTGATATATGGCTGATCTTTCCAAGGCTTGCTCCCTCTGTTCTTCTAACATATCCACGGCGTCTTGCCGGGTTTTCTCGTTCTCTACTTCCACATAAGCTGTCACTCTTGGTGAATCATGAATGATGTCGCTTGGTAATACCGCTTCTGCGCCGTAGACCATGAAGAAAGGCGTCATCTGGGTGGATCGGTTGGGTGTAGTGTTAATACCCCAGACCACGGAAGGGAGCTCTTCAACCCATGCCCCAGCAGCCCTGATACAGGGAACCCTCAGTCTTGGCTTCAATCCACGAAGTAGTTCTTGGTTCGCCCTCTCCACTTGCCCGTTGGCTTGCGGATGTGCTACTGATGCTACATCAAGCCTGATTCCATTGCTGCCACAAAATTTTTCCATCTCTCCAAGGGACATGTTGGTTCCATTGTCGGTAATTATGCTGTGGGGGTACCCGAACCGGTATATAATTCTTTTCAGGAATTTGACTGCTGTGGCCGCTTCGCAATTGGTGACCGGCATAACCTCCACCCATTTGGTAAACTTATCAACAGCAACTAAAAGGTGCGTCTTCTTGCAAGGTGACATATGGAAGGGGCCAACCATGTCCATACCCCAAACAGCGAATGGCCAAGTTAATGGAATGGTCCGTAACTCCATAGCCGGCACATGAGTTTGACGAGCGTACCTTTGACATCCGTCGCACCTTGCCACTATCCGTTCCGCGTCTGCTAGAGCTGTGAGCCAGAAGAACCCATGTCGGTAGGCCTTGGCCACAAGAGACCTTGTGGACGCATGATGCCCGCAATCACCTTCATGGATCTCCTTAAGAATCTGTCGGCCTTCCTCTGGTGTCACACAGCGCAAAAAGACTCCTGCCGCACTTCTCTTGTACAACTCTCCATTGATAATAACGTATCCTTTTGCCCGCCTTACGATTTGTCTTGCTAGTACCTCCTGTTCTGGTAGTTCGCCCCGTGATAGGTATGCCAGATATGGCTCCGTCCATTCGGGGACGCCGCGTATCGTAGCCACGAGCTCCACGTCCGGGTCTCGATTTGCTAATTCTTCTTCAGACTCGGATTTAACTGACGGCCGCCATAGCTCGTCCACGAAAACATTAGGTGGAACCGGCTCCCTGCGCGAGCCGAGTCTGGCGAGTGCGTCCGCCGCCTCGTTCTTTCTTCTGTCTATGTGCTCCACTTCATACCCGGAGAAACACCCGGCAACCCTATCCACCTCCCTGCGATACGCTGCCATAGTGGCGTCCTTCCTGTCCCAGGTTCCTGACACCTGCTGCACCACGAGATCGGAGTCTCCAAAGCATCGTATCCTTCTAATGTTCATCTCCTTGGCTACCTTCAAGCCATGCAACAGGGCCTCATACTCGGCCACGTTGTTTGAGCAATCAAAATGAATCTGTAGCACGTAACTTAGTTTATCCCCTTTTGGCGATGTCAGCACCACTCCGGCTCCTGACCCCTCGTACTGCTTTGATCCATCGAAGTGCATGGTCCATGACTCGGAACTTGGAACTGCGGTAACCACCCCAGTATGCGTCCAGTCGTTAACGAAATCAACCAAGGCCTGGGACTTGATCGCCGATCTAGGCTCGTAGCTGATATGATAATCTCCCATCTCTATTGCCCATTTGGCTATTCTGCCCGTTGCATCCGAGTTTCTGATGATATCCGACATTGGTATTGAACTAACCACTGTTATGGGATGTTCTTGGAAATATGGCTTCAACTTCCGGCTGGCCATAAAGACCCCAAACACCAATTTTTGCCAATGCGGGTAACGCTGCTTCGCTTCTGATAACACTTCACTGACATAGTAAACTGGCCTCTGGACCGGGTAGCTCTTCCCATCTTCCTTGCGTTCCACGACAACCACTGCGCTAACTGCTCGGGGACCGGCTGCCACATACAATAACATAGGCTCTTTAGGACCCGGCGCCGCTAGTACTGGCGCTTCAGATAACTGCTTCTTTAGTGCTTCAAACGCCTCATCTGCCTCCTGGTCCCATACGAACTTATCTGATTTCCGCAAAAGCCGGTACAAGGGTATTGCCTTTTCTCCAAGCCTGGATATGAACCGGCTCAGGGCTGCCACGCAGCCCGTGAGTTTTTGAACGTGCTTCAGATTTTCCGGTTTCTTCAAATTCTGTATGGCCTTGATTTTATCCGGGTTTGCCTCAATTCCTCTCTCGGAGACTATAAAGCCAAGTAACTTCCCGGCCGGGACTCCGAACACACACTTCGTTGGGTTGAGCTTCATCTGATACCTCCTCAAGTTTTTAAACGTTTCCTTTAAATCATCAATAAACGTTTCTGCCTTCCGGGTCTTAATAACCACATCATCCACATATGCGTGCACGTTACGCCCAATTTGATCCTCGAAGCATTTCTGGATACACCGCTGATAAGTTGCGCCCGCATTTTTCAATCCAAACGTCATGGTCTTGTAGCAGAAGGCCCCAAAAGGGGTTATAAATGAGGTTTTTTCCCAATCCTCCCTTTTGAGTTTAATCTGATGGTATCCCGAATATGCGTCCAAGAAACATAGCAAGTCGCTTCCGGCTACCGCGTCTATGATTTGGTCTATCCTTGGCAGCGCGAACGGATCCTTTGGGCAATGCTTGTTGAGGCTCGTGAAATCGATGCACATCCTCCATTCATTTGTCTTTTTCATCACTAGAACCGGATTCGCTAACCAGTCCGGGTGAAATACTTCCATGATAAAGCCTGCGGTTAATAGTCGTGCGATTTCCTCACCTATGGCTCTTCTCCTTTCCTCGTTCATTTTTCTCAAACCTTGCTTCACAGGCCTGGCCCTGGGATCTACATGCAAACTGTGCTCTGCCAACTCGGTAGGGATACCCGGCATGTCGCTGGGTGTCCAGGCGAACACATCCGCATTTGAGCGTATAAATTCCACTAGGGCCTTTTCTTGCGCGTCTTCCAAATTGGACCCTATAGTGAACTGCTTGGTGGGGTCTCCTTCCACAAAATCTACTTTCTTGGTGTCTTGAGCAGCCTTAAATTTCACTCTTTCGTCTTCAGAATCTGGTCTTCTCAATGCCGTGCCATCTTCAGGGTCCACCTGAGACCGGTAATATTTAAGCTCTTCCTTTCTGCAGGCTTGCTCGGCCATCACCGAATCTCCCTCATCACACTCTGCTGCTATATCCCGGTTCCCATGGATAGTGATGGTCCGCTTGGGGCCTGGAATTTTTAACTGCAAATATACGTAACACGGCCTGGCCATGAATTTAGCGTAAGCCGGCCTTCCGAACAGAGCGTGGTAGGGGCTATGCAGCTTGACTACTTCAAACGTGAGCCACTCCACCCGATAGTTATCTACCGATTCTCCAAAGGCTACTTCCAATGCAATTTTCCCTTCGGGGCGTGCCGAATGACCCGGCACGATCCCGTGGAACACCGTCGAACTTTTTTGTAGCTGGGACTCCTTGAGGTTCATGCGCAGGAAAGTTTCCCAATATAGGATGTTGATGCGCAAGGGGCGTGTAAGGTTCGTAACCATTGACCTGTGGCGAAACTACTAACGCCAAGGTCCCGGGGCGCTCTATTCCTTCTGGATGATCTCTCCTGCTCCACGTTACCTCTTGCTCTGCCCACCTCAAGTACCCCGGAGTGGCCGAGGAGGACAGATTCGCTGTTTGTTTTAACGCCCTTTTGTCCCTGCTGGAAGTTCCTGTAACGTGCACATGATATTGTCCTTTCAAATTAAGTGTACGTACCATGCCGATGAAGATACTGATTTGGCCGATTGACACCATGGATCCGGATTCGAAGTAATCCGGCTCCAACTCCCATCCGGAATTGTCCACTATTCTTTCTCCTTCGCCATTGGAGTAGATCTCGCCGACGACGAAGTTCTCCATGCTCTTCCGAGCTTCTCCCGTGATGTAAACACCTTTGGACGCAGGCCCCACGGTGGGCGCCAACTGTCGTGGGATAATCACGGCAGATGTTACCTGAGGTAACTGATCTTGGGGCAAGTCGACACAGGTATTCGGGAGAGGGTTTAGCTCAAAGGAAGACATGGCAAAAGCGATCTGAGAACCGGAGAATAACTCGCCGGATCTCGATATCAATGATACTGGATACTCGATAATAGGTATTACAACTATGACTTGAATCTCTCTTAGGCGAAGCCCAGGGGTTGGTTTATATAGTACTCATACCCCTCTGGGCTTGCCCTACAAAGCGCTCCTCGAGTCCTATTTGAACTCTACATACGAACCCTAACTTTTCTTACCATAACCCACAATCCGGGTTACGAACCTTACACGCCCTGGGCCTTCCAGGAGTTTCTTTGTCCTTAGCCGGATTTGGTCCAGCCACCGTCTGGGCCGGATCACACCTGGGAGCTGGTATACCGGGTTACTACTCCCCCATCACTCTCTGTGCACATAATGAAACCCAAACCCTAGCCTTCCCACGATCTGTCACCACCATTGACTCCGGCCGCGCCGGGACAAACGGAGCCCATCACGAGATGATCATGGTTCTCCTCGATATCCTCAAGCACGCACATGGACAGAGATGTCCTCAGCTCGGAGATTTCGCCGCCGTTTCCGCGTCAGGCCACCGCCGTTCAACGCACGCCGGTGCTGATTCCGGTCACCATAATCGTCGTCGACAACTTTCCCGCGCTTCTGGTGAGCTTATGCTCCTCCCAGTGCCCTCCGTTTCGTTTATCGTGGCCGTATGAACTTTGGCACCGTGACCGACCGCCGTCCGCCGCGGTTGTGCTCGCCAGCGCAACTCCGATGACAATTAGAGAGCGGCGCCACCTCCAGTAGCTTCCCAGTAGCATTCTCTGCACGACCAACAACTTCAATTGAATCAATTCGGGATGAATTCCCCGATTGAAACTCCATAGTAGAGATCCCCTCTGCTGCTGACGCAGCAATGACGTCACCATGATGTCACGGTACTTTTTATTTTTCTTTTTATTTTATTTTTGATTGAAAATCAAATATGACAGGTGGGACCCACCTGTCAATTTAAAAATGGCAGAAAAATTCTTAATCTTCTAAATTCAATAACTTTTAATTGGTTTATCAGAAAAATATAAATAAAATATGGAATTGTTTAGAAAAATATAATCTAAATGTTTATCAACTTTTCAAAAAATATTTGATAAAGTTTAAAATTAACCATTTTCTTTAATTAAATTAAATCATTTAAATTTGAGAAAAATAATAAAAATTCATAAAATTAGAAAAAATACAAGGTATATACCAAAATGCTCCAAATGACAAATACAACTCATATATGATGATTTCAAGGTCATTTTACCATGTTTTCATGTGTACAATATTTTGCCTAATCAGTTAATTCATTTAAAATTAATACCTTATTCAAATATTTTCAGAATACTTCAAATGAGGTACTAAATTAAAGAGAAAAGCATTTTCAACTCAAATATGTCAAACACAAAATATTTTGTTTAACTTATAAACTTGTTTCTAAGAGATTAATGGAATAATATAATATTCCATTATGACCAGCAATAACTATCTTAATATCATTTTCCTTAGAAATAAAACTCACATGTTTTCCACACCTACTAAACCTATCATCACAAGTCCGTAGCAAGTATTGTGATGATAGAGTTCACTGTACTAGTTAATCATTTTCAATTAAACCCTTTGTCATAAGCTCTACCTTATTTTTAATGTAAAATAAAATGTGATTATATCTTTTCAATAAGTTGATTTCCTTGTGTCATTGTCTTATTACCCAACCAAGTAATAACACTTCTACTTAAATATGATAACAATTGTTTGCCAAGTAAAAGTGAAACACATGTAACTCTAAAAGAAGTAATAACCACATCACCTCAAGTAATGAAACAATTCACCTAAAACAAGTGTGATTAAGGTATCGTATCAAACGTGGCTTACACTTGTAAGCTGGGGTGTTTTCCAGGGTAATTCACGATGCATCTCATTACTATGCATGTATCATCTTGCCATTGTTTTCTATAGTCCTTGCCAGGACTACTTTGCTATCTTTCAGATGTCGGGATTTTCTACGAGACCCTTGAACCCCAAGACATGAATTATTACGGTTGTTTCAACATCAGGCAAGTTCATCACTTGCTCATATCCTTTGCAGTACTTCATAACAAACTAATTGCAAAAACTCTATCGTATTACCACCTAGTCTCAAAAGAATGCATGATCATATTTTTATAATAATATGACTAATTGAATGACTACACGAGTGGTAGTGTTCTGTTTGGTGGGCGGATGGAACCATGGTAAGATGAATAGGTCTAAGGAAGGTTCCATCTGCATGGGAAAGTATTACCTAGGATTAATCACAACTGCCGTCAGGATTCTTGCGTCGTAAATTCGCGTTAACCATGGGTCTTCTATGGGGGGGAGTAAGTCAGCTGTGATCTTTTCTCGTTCGCATGTCAACGGGCTGCCAGAGACGTACGCTGTAGGTTCTGCGGGACTACATGCACATGCGTGGGAGCCCTTACGTCCCACGGACTCTGGGGTCTATGAGTGTTTGCCAGGGGCGTGTAGGTCTCCATCGTGAGGGGTGGAATCACGCATTCAACCTGCTGGTGGAAATGGGTGGGCATGCGTTGTGCGGAGAAGCACGGTTTGGCTTGGACCAACAACCAGGCCCCACACCTGAGTGGGAGTGGACATGAATGTACACCTGGTTGTGCAACATGGTCTTGGTCGTCCATGGGTAAAGTAACGCACCTGTGCAGAGTGTAAAAGGATGTGGCATGTTACCCCATGTTCCGGGAAGGAGCTGCGAACGCTGCAGGAAAGGCAACTCCATGAAGTTCTAGTCCTATGAAGATCTGGCGGGCATAGTTTTCAGAATTAAAAGCAACCTCTTGAAGAAAGTTTTACGAAACCTTGCATTAGCTTGTGACTCTTTCGAGTCTAAAGCTGTAGTTAGTGCATCAAACTACCCCCTATATATCATGAACTTGCTGAGTAACGCTCGTTACTCATTCGTTCCCGTTTGACCCCCTGCTTAGAGATGAAGCCTGATGGGAGTCGTCATCGTGAAGCATCGTCATCAACAACGCTAAAGGAGGAGAAGCTATCAAGGTGTAGGTGGAGTCCATTATTGGAGTTAGTTGTATCAAGCCATAGATTAGGGCTGACATCAGCCATAGTGGATTTAGTTCTGAGCTAGAGTTCTTCTCCAGCTTGGATCTTCGAATTGCTTCTTCTGATGTTTCATTTGTATGAGATCTTCTTTGATTCTTCAAAGAGATTCTCAAGATTTTGTAATGAAGTTTGTATCCTATAGTTTTGCCTGGACCCTCTATGTTTCTGTTGTACTACTCTGAGGGATGTAATATTCACAAGTAAGTCCTTCTGTGAGTATTATGTCATCGACTTGCGCACTACACATGCATTGGTGTGCTGGGTCACCACAGATGGTATCAGAGCGAAGCGACCTTAGGTTTAAAACCTTTTAGGAGATCTATAGGTTGGTAAAGATTATAGGAAGCCATCTTATCTAAACCATATTTCTTACAACTATGATGATCATTCACTTGAGAATGATATGATCATACTTGTATAGAATTTTCTTACTCAACTCGAGTAAATCTACTTATCTATTTTCTTTATACCTAGGTATGAATTGTTAAAAGTCTATCATGTATTAGTGTTATTGGGAAAAGGAGAGTTCTGACATAGTCAGAGAAGATTAAGTCAAAGTGATGATTACCCCATTCTATGAATGTATAGGATGGAGTAGAACATGGTATAGAATAAGTATAGAAGTCCACAATTAGGGATATTCGAGAATCGTAAAGAGTTATTAAACTATGGTAACCAGTGGGTATATACCATATCCTTAGTTATCAAGTCTAGAGGTGAATCATCATAATGCAGTATAGTATTAGGAGAAGTCATAAGCATTGATGGAAGCTACATTACTAATTCTACGATATGATCAACACCATGAAGGATCAATAGATGTCATGAGAAGTTTATCGTAATCAAGAGGAAGTAATTCAATTGACATGGTACTTAGTGCTATATGGAACCAAGTTAGACAAAAACTACCATGGGATCATTTTGTCTTGGTTTATTCCATTGCAGTAAGGCATGCAATTAGAGTAATTACCTGGGCAAAGAGTGGTTGTGTAGTATAGGATTGCAAGGTAATATATACCTACTTGTAGTGTATATCATTTAAGAGCCTTGGTACTTGAGATGCTTTACTCAATGTAGTGTTATCTCACAGGCTTTTGATGCATGAATGATAAATGCATTTGGGATTTATTGGATCTTTGATTGACTAGATCTGTACATGAAGATTGAACTTGATGTGCAAATGCATGTGTAAACACTGAGTTCTTTCTTGATGTTACTGGTCTAGAGGGTATAGGATTAGTACGAGAGCGGTCTGAAATCTCAGCTGATTGAAGCAACCACCAAAAACTCTGGAAGACCAAAAGTCAAGAAGGCAGAAACCAATAAGGTCACTTATGGGAATAGACCACATTCACATCTTGTTTAGAGTTGGTGAGATACTTCATCAACACATGGTGAGTTACCACAAGTGATGCCAAGAAAATCACATAAGTAGCTATATTCGAGAAGGAAATAGGTAGAAGTTGAGAAATCTGATCATACAGTCACCCTGTAGAAGTTGAAACCCAAAGATATTGAAGAACCATAGGAAGTAACCAGTGGAATAGGTTATAGACACCTATAGGTTAAATCTCGAGGAAACTCGAAGATATTTTCACTAAAAATTGAGTCTTAGTCAATGTACACCATATTGTACAAGTTCCTTTGAGAAGTATTCCTCTTGAGACCCTTGGATTGAACCAAATGGAGACCTAAACATAGACAATATCCAATGTACCGGAAGAATCTTATTGGTTATTCATCACTTGGTGGATGTACCAAATGTTCTTCAGAAATATGTGAGAGATAGGAAACCACACCTATTCATCGGAGAATCAAACTTGGTATCCCCAATATGGTGGAAATACCACGTGTTCTTCGTGAGACCATTAGACAGGCTTAGTAACAAAACAGAGTTGTCATAACAACAGGCTTAGTATTAGATTATTATGCAAGACAGTGGAAGGTGAACAATCCAGACAAGAGGCTACACATGCCATGGTCAACACAAGAAAATAGATCTGAAGAATCAACGGTCTACATAAGTTCTCTCTACCTACCTTTACGTGAGAGAGGATGAACTTCGGGACGAAGTTCTTGTTAAGGGGGAGATACTGTAACATCCCAGTGTTTGGGAAGTTATAAGGATCTAAATTTAATATGTGCATTTGCAAAGCATGCATCTAAACGTACAGGAAATTTTGGCGCGGAAGTTTAAATAAATCAAAGTGACCAATGTTTCACTTGACATGATGAAATAGGTCTAGTTCATCTAGTCAAGAGTACCTTTGGAGGGATCTTTATAACATAGTATCTCTAGAAACCAAATCATCTGGTTACTCAAACCATAATTGGTATGGACCAATACTAACTCCTAACAAGTTTAACCTCAAGTCTATAAGTGACTTGGGATAATTCACTAGGTATTTAGAACTCAAAGAGGGATGAGAATCCAAGTCTCATAATTGATGATCATACTTTCACCAATGAGTAATGCATAATTGAACCATCTCATCAACAGAGATATGATCTTTTATAAAACAACAACTCCATAAGTTATCAATTCATTTCCACAACATCTATATAAATCATCTCATAATTATCAGGTGAACCATCACAAGTACATAACAAAGAATCAATAGAACACTAGTGATACAAACAAGTGTAACTCAAAACCCACAAGTGGAAAATGACATAATAATTGTATTATCATATTTATCGAATATGTACATATCTCATCCATCATAAAAGAAGTATCTTAAAGAAGAAATAAATCTTCTTAAACTACTGTTAAACCTTAATCAGTACATATGATCTTTTCAACCATTATATCTGTATTATATTTACAAAAGAAGGATATAAATTAAAATCATGACATCAGAGAAAACAACTAACAGCTATGACACAAGTCATTATACCCAATAAATTTCACATGCTCATTGTTCTATCATCTCAAACAAGTGAGCATATGAAAGCTCAACACACCAATGAACCATTTGATTAACTTATTATCTTAAGTTCCCATTTTACAAACACTCCACATTTCTATCCACATCAATATTCAACAACTAAAGTATCTCTGGATACAACCCATGTATAACAACAAGTTATAATCTCTGTTAGAGAAATTGAATTGATATCTAAGAAAAACCAATCATGTATGAGACAAGTATCAATCTTATGGGAAGCAAAACAAGAAATGTATGGAAGGATAATAAAAGCCTGAATTATCTCTTAATCTAGATCTTCTTATTTTGGCTAGACCATTATATCTTGTTTCCCAATTTTCTCTAAGTCATTCTGTAAGAGAAGCAAACTACAAGACAGGAGAAACTACCACAGGAAGATCTTCAAGAAGATTATGTAGAGTGTTCTAGAAGTACTATTCCAATTGACTATAAGAGTACTTGGAAACTCTTACATCTTGATCTGATCTTATAAACCCTCTTGAAATAGTATGATACTCCAATGTTAGTGTTATATATAGAAGTAGTTTGGTAACAAGTTTCTAGACCTTGTTAACAGATCACTTTTGTATACTCAAACACTTGAGTGTCATACACAAATAGACAAAGGGTTGAATAACCTAGTACATCTCATCCAATTGTATATGAGTTGTAATTTGGAGGCAAGTCTGGCCCACTTGTTAAGAAATTCTTCTTATATGCATATGGTAACTTGATGTCATAAAATAAGCTCACATTCTTTTACAATCATCTAAGTAAAATCCTTGCTTGGAGTAGTTAGATGTTTTCACCAAAATGGTGAGATAGATGAGATTGGAAACCAAGAGAGGAATCTATCTGCAATGGACAAAGGTGAAAACAGAAGTCTAGTGGCAACTAGAGAGAAGAACATCAATCAACAGAAGTCAACTAGGAGCAACACTGTCTCAGGAAGAATTTATTCAGTAAAGCATTAGTTAAGGTTAGAGAATCCATAACCCCTATACCTTCTCAAGCTCAACAAAGATGAGGAACAAATAGTAAATCTCTTAAATGGAAACAAGTATCCAGTAATAAATAACAACAAGGTATTGCATCCACATGTCTTGATATGTGGAGGTAGATGAAAACAAGCCTAATACCTTGTTTTCCAAATCTTTTTCATACACAAGACTAACAGATGATAGCAAAAATTCATCAACCCATAACCATGTAAAATAATTACATGCTCTAAAGAAAACATGGGATAATATCCATATTGGAACCTATGTGGAAAACAAGAAAATAAGATCCCAAACCCACATATGTTTTCCACCTGGTCAAGTACTAAAACCAATCAACATGACTTACATTCACCTAAGTAAAATGTCAACCAAGATTGTGAAGAGATTAACTATGAAAATAACATAGTTTTATAAAGAGAAAACAAGTCCATCCATTAACCAACATCATTTGGTTTGACATGGAATACAATTCACTATTCAGTGATTTTCATAACAGAGCATAGAAACATTACCAAGTAGTTTTACCAAATTACTTTCTGTAAGAAATTGTATCTAAAATTGTCCAATTATGATACACCACCTTGTTGACCACTTGGTTGTTGTGTTTGATCATAATAATCATGCCTAAATTAATTTAAATAGCCATTTAATAAATTAAATTAGGAGATAACAACAAAACTACTTAATTTAGCACCCTAAATAAAAATTACAATATTGTCCAATTTCACCAGAACAAAACATGGTGAGATTGCATTTTTGATGAGGAATTCAAATATAATTTTTGATAATTTTTCTCTTTGCAAAAAGGCCCTGAAAACAATGTTTTTCCTCACATTCTATTAACCAGAAGGACCTAATTGAAAATACCACAAAACTAAGGCAGTTATCGAAAGATTCATTTTCTTTTCTTCTTCTCCTTCCTCTGCCAGAAGGCAGAGGAGACGTGGCCGAGCTACTCCCGACGAGCTCCACCTCTTGCTTGCCGTTCTCGCGCGAGGATAAGGCCGGGAGAGGCCGTGACCCTCCTCTCTCCCTCGCAATCCCTCTCTCTGCCTCTCTGTGCACATAATGAAACCCAAACCCTAGCCTCCCCACAATCTGTCACCACCGTCGACTCCGGCCGCGCCGGGACAAACGGAGCCCAGCACGAGATGCTCATGGTTCTCCTCGATATCCTCAAGCACGCACATGGACAGAGATGTCCTCAGCTCGGAGAATTTCACTGCCGTTTCCGCGTCAGGCCGCCGCCGTTCAACGTTCGCCGGTGCCGATTCCGGTCACCATAATCGTCGTCGACAACTTCCTCGCGCTTCTGGTGAGCTTATGCTCCTCCTAGTGCCCTTTGTTTCGTTTATCGTGGCCGTATGAACTTTGGCACCGTGACCGACCGCTGTCCGCCGCGGTTGTGCTCGTCAGCGCAACTCCGGTGACATTTAGAGAGCGGAGCCACCTCCAGTAGCATTCTCTACACGACCAACAACTTCAATTGAATCAATTCGGGATGAATTCCCCGATTGAAACTCCACAGTAGAGATCCCCTCTGCTGCTGACGCAGCAATGACGTCACCATGACGTCACGGTACTTTTTATTTTTCTTTTTATTTTATTTTTGATTTAAAATCAAATATGACAGGTGGGACCCGCGTGTCAATTTAAAAATGGCAGAAAAATTCTTAATCTTCTAAATTCAATAACTTTTAATTGGTTTATCAGAAAATATAAATAAAATATGGAATTGTTTAGAAAAATAAGATCTAAATGTTTATCAACTTTTCATAAATATTTGATAAAGTTTAAAATTAACCATTTTCTTTAATTAAATTAAATCATTTAAAATTGAGAAAAATAATAAAAATTCATAAAATCAGAAAAATACAAGTTATATACCAAAATGCTCCAAATGACAAATACAACTCATATATGATGATTTCAAGGTCATTTGACCATGTTTTCATGTGTGCAATAGTTTTCCTAATCATTTAATTCATTTAAAATTAATAAATTAATACCTTATTCAAATATTTTCAGAATACTTCAAATGAGGTACTAAATTAAAGAGAAAAACATTTTCAACTCAAATATGTCAAACACAAAATATTTTGTTTAACTTATAAACTTGTTTCTAAGAGATTAATGGAATAATATAATATTCCATTATAACCAGCAATAACTATCTTAATATCATTTTCCTTAGAAATAAAACTCACATGTTTTCCACACCTACTAAACCTATCATCACAAGTCCGTAGCAAGTATTGTGATGATAAAGTTCACTGTACTAGTTAATCATTTTCAATTAAACCCTTTGTCATAATCTCTACCTTTTTTAACGTAAAATAAAATGTGATTGTATCTTTTCAATAAGTTGATTTCCTTGTGTCATTGTCTTATTACCCAACCAAGTAATAACACTTCTACTTAAATATGATAACAATTGTTTGCCAAGTAAAAGTGAAACACATGTAACTCTAAAAGAAGTAATAACCACATCACCTCAAGTAAGGAAACAATTCACCTAAAACAAGTGTGATTAAGGTATCGTATCAAACGTGGCTTACACTTGTAAGCTGGGGTGTTTTCCAGGGTAATTCACGATGCATCTCATTACTATGCATGTATCATCTTGCCATTGTTTTCTATAGTCCTTACCAGGACTACTTTGCTATCTTTCATATATCGGGATTTTCTACGAGACCCTTGAACCCGAAGACATGAATTATTACGGTTGTTTCAACATCAGGCAAGTTCATCACTTGCTCATATCCTTTGCAGTACTTCATAACAAACTAATTGAAAAAACTCTATCGTATTACCACCTAGTCTCAAAAGAATGCATGATCCTATTTTTATAATAATATGACTAATTGAATGACTACACGAGTGGTAGTGTTCTGTTTGGTGGGCGGATCGAACCATGGTAAGATGAATAGGTCTAAGGAAGGTTTCGTCTGCATCGGAAAGTATTACCTAGGATTAATCACAATTGTCGTCAGGATTCTTGCGTCGTAAATTCGCGTTAACCATGGGTCTTCTATGGGGGGAGTAAGTCAGCTGTGATCTTTTCTCGTTCGCATGTCAACGGGCTGCCAGAGACGTACGCTGTAGGTTCTGCGGGACTACATGCATATGGGTGGGAGCCCTTACGTCGCACGGACTCTGGGATCTATGAGTGTCTGCCAGGGGCGCGTAGATCTCCATCGTGAGGGGTGGAATCAGGCGTTCAACCTGCTGGTGGAAATGGGTGGGCATGCGTTGTGCGGAGAAGCACGGTTTGGCTTGGACCAACAACCGGGCCCCACACCTGAGTGGGAGTGGACAGGAATGTACACCCGGTTGTGCAACATGGTCTTGGTCGTCCATGGGTAAAGTAACGCACCTCTGCAGAGTGTAAAAGGATGTGACATGTTACCCCCTGTTCCGGGAAGGAGCTGCGAACGCCGCAGGAAAGGCAACTCCATGAAGTTCTAGTCCTGTGAAGATCTGGCGGGCATAGTTTTCATAATTAAAAGCAACCTCTTGAAGAAAGTTTTACAAAACCTTGCATTCGCTTGTGACTCTTTCGAGTCTAAAGCTGCAGTTAGTGCATCAAACTACCCCCTATATATCATGAACTTGCTGAGTAACGCTCGTTACTCATTCGTTCCCGTTTGACCCCCTGCTTAGAGATGAAGCCTGATGGGAGTCGTCATCGTGAAGCATCGTCATCAACAACGCTGAAGGAGGAGAATCTATCAAGGTGCAGGTGGAGTCCATTATTGGAGTTAGTTGTATCAAGCCATAGATTAGGGCTGACATCATCCATAGTGGATTTAGTTCTGAGCTAGAGTTCTTCTCTAGCTTGGATCTTTGAAATGCTTCTTCTGATGTTTCATTTGTATGAGATCTTCTTTGATTCTTCAAAGAGATTCTCAAGATTTTGTAATGAAGTTTGTATCCTATAGTTTTGCCTGGACCCGCTGTGTTTATGTTGTACTACTCTGAGGGATGTAATATTCACAGGTAAGTCCTTCTGTGAGTATTATTTCATCGACTTGCGCACTACACATGCAGTGGAGTGCTGGGTCACCACAGAACCCTAGCCGATTAGGAGTTATCCGTCGTAACCTTGGTGCCGAGTTGGCTAGGGATGGTAGAACTGCTAGCAAGTCCGCTAGTTTGACCTCGGCTGATTGGCCTAAGTATATTACTCCTGCTAAGACGCTTAGGTCGGCACAAGCAGTTGCTGCCGAGTTGCAACACTTGTCCGGTGAAGCTCGCATTAGGCAGCAGGACCGGCTCAATAAGCTTGTTCTTGAAACTGGTAGGCAGAATGAGGCATTCCGGAAGGCGAATCCGGGAGCTGGTGCCTCTCATGTTGTTCAGTCGCATGGAGCGAAATCCGGAGGCCAGGCCTCCTCACCTCTTCCCGGTGGTGGGAGATCTCGGAGTGTGAACTCCGGGAAATATAAGCAGATGCAGGTGTACGACCCGGCTGTCTCCGGAAAATAGCACGCTGTGAGAGGCAGCCCGGCCAAGAACACATTGTGCAAGGTGGTGGCCATGCTACTGCCCGAGTTCACCAAGAGGGGCAAGGAGGCAACCGATATGGTCCATCTCGGCACCCGGTAGCCAACCCGGTTCACCCTCAGCCCGGCGCAGGTCCTGTTGTTCAACCGCAGGCCGTTGCCGCTATGGTCAACCCGGTTCCCCAACCCGGCGCCGCGCGACAGGACAGATATAATGATGGGTACTCGGTGATGGAGCAGGCCGGGTACCCGAGAAATGAGAGATATGCTGATGGAGGAGGAACTGGATCTCGGTTGGGGGCACGTGTTTTGCAACCGAGTGACGCAAGGTACAAGCTAGACAAGATCTACCAGTCTGAGGAGATGGAACTGTCAGGACCACCGGGACCGCCTTGTTTCGGTCCCAGGATCATGAATGAGCCTACTGTGCAAAAGTTCCAGCTGGCAAGAGGAAGCAAGACATATGATGGTAGCACCAAGCCAGAGGACTGGCTGAATGACTATGTCACTACCGTGCACATTGCCGGTGGTAACCGCAGATGGACGGTAAGATATGTGCCCCAGATGTTGGAGGGCCCGGCCCGCATTTGGCTCAACAACCTGTCGAGAGACAGTATCAATTGCTGGCTTGATTTCTTGGAGGCCTTCATCAGCAACTTCACAAGCACCTACAAGAGGCCAAACCGGCCACAACAGCTCTCGTGTGCAAGCAGAGGGAGGATGAGACAGACCGGGAGTATCTAACTCGGTGGAGTACTCTGAGGAACACCTGCGAGGGTGTGAACGAGTCAGATGCTATTGCCTGGTTCGCTCAAGGCTGCTGACATGGCAACATGCTGTGGCAAAAGTTGCAGAGGGAGATGCCGAGTACGCTCGCCGAGACAATCAAGATTGTAGACATGTATGCACTTGGCGATCCTACTCAGCCTCTGCTCGATTCTTTCGAGCCGAGAAGAAGAAACCAGGGCCATGATGGTGGTAGGCGGAATGGTCGCAAGGACTACCGGAACAAGAGGAGAGATGACCGTCCGGATATCCGCTATGGATCGGACCATGTGGCTGCAGTTGATCCGGATCAGCCCGCTACTGGAAGCAGCCAAAGGCAAAAAAAACTGTTGGGACCCAGTATGGGCAAAACCAGAATCAGGGCCAGAACTTCAAGAAGCAGTACAATGATCCAAACCAATCCGGAGATGCTCCGAGGTTTATCTTTGAGACCATGAAGGAGGGGCCATGCAGCTTCCACACTCGGCATCCGAGTAGGCCATCCAATCAGACCACTCGGCAGTGCAACTGGTGGGACCGGATTAATACCGAGGCCTTTCGCCAGTTGCCTCCTCCTCCTCCTCCTCTTCCGCTCTCGGGTTGCAATGTCCAGCCTATCCGGGCAGCTTCTCCTAGGCCCGCCGAGAACCAGAGGAGGGAAAATGTGAACCAAGTGGCGCAGGGGCCAATAACAACAACAACCGCAACAACTACAATAACAACAACAACAACAACAACAACAACAACAACAACAACAACAACAACAACAACAACAACAACAACAACAACAACAACAACAACAACAACAACAACAACAACCGCAACAACAACTTCAACCAGAATAACAACAACAACAACAACAACAACAACAACAACAACAACAACAATGATGGCAATGGTGGTGGAGACCGGAACCAGTATCAGGAGCATCATGAGAGCTACACGGTGTTCACCACCGAGCCGGATGACAAGCACAGCATGCGCATACGTGCGATGCAAGTGAACGCAGTGATGCCGGCGGTGCCGGAATACATGCACTGGTGCGACCAGGACATTGTCTGGTCCCGGGATGATCATCCCAAGATTATGCCTAACCCGGGTACCTATGCCTTAGTGGTGGACCCAACCTTCCTTGGGACCAAGAAGAATGTGAAGTTCAGCAAGGTGCTGATTGACAACGGTAGCAGCATCAACATCCTTTATCGAGAAACCATGGAGAAGCTCGGTTATTCCGAGAACATGCTGCTGCCTAGCCGGACTACCTTCCACGACAGCGTACCCGGCGTGTTGCGCCCCTATTGGCCGAGGTGTGGATTGATGTGCTCTTTGGCACCAGGGAGAACTGCCGGACTGAGTGCCTGCAGTTTGAAGTGGTTGATCTCCAGAGCCCCTACCATGCTCTACTTGGCGGACCGGCTCTGTCCAAGTTCATGGCCTCTACTCATGCGGCCAATCTGAAGACGAAGCTTCCCGGTCCCAATGGCATCATCACCATCTCGGGTCACTACAAGCGCACTCTGAAGTGTGCATCTACTGGATCTCGGCTAGCCGAGTCCATGGTTATTGCTACCGAGAAGAAGAAGATACATGAGGTGGTGGCCTTGGCCGAGGCAGCTCAACTCGGCATGCCCGGGATGCCTAGCTCTCAGCATGGTGCCACTTTCAAGGCCTCTCAGGAGACCAAGAAGGTGCATATTGACCCGGAGTTCCCCGAGCGTGTTGCCATCATTGACGTGGGGATGAATTCTGGACCTATCGGATGAGCCTACCCGGCCCAAGGCCTAGGCCCAAAGATAGGTGATATCCCGCGGTTCTAGAAGGCCCAACAGAAGCCCACCCGCAAGACTTGTGGGTCAAGACAAGAACTCCTATACGTAGCCTACTAGGACTTATGTAACCTCCTCCTGGCTGCCTATATAAAGCCAGGAGGGAGGAGTGAAAAGGGGGGATTCAATCTAGAGAGAGGAAGATACAAGACACAACTATACTAGGCAATACACGGGATACCCCGTACGCCTCACCATGGCATCGCCATTGTAACAGCTCGACTATCTCGCCACAATACAGATCAGACAAGCAGAAGTAAGGGTTTTACCTCTACGAGGGCCCCGAACCTGGATAAATCTTGCCTCCTTGTTAGCCGTCGAGATGACCAGCGCGTACATCGTTCCTCTACTCGAAACCCTACCGGATCATCCGAGTGATTTGTCGACACGACTCTTCGACAATTGGCGCCGTCTGTGGAAACGACACGCGCTGGATCTACGGTCTCACCGGCCTCATCTACATCAAGCTTCGGGTCCTCGACCCCATGAATTCAATCTACTTTCGGCTCCTTCAACTTCATAGAGCACTCGCCGGCATCACGCACGGCCTTCATCGTCTACATCGACATCGTTCTTCACACGTAGGTTACAGGACAGCAGCAACGTACATATTGCGGACATCATCAACGGCGGCTCGAAACTGATCTGGAAAATTCCTTCGGTGGAAAGATGCGAAATCAAATTATCTCTCGACTCCCTAAAGAATCGGCGAATTCCAACGGTTAGATCTCCAAGGATGACCTGAACACTGAAGCCCTATCAGAATCTGACGGAACACCGCGCGACTTTGGGAAAACAATTCTCACAGTCGAATCGGACATCAATTCGAAGATCACACCGTTGAACAGCTGCGGAATACAATCCCGCACAACTCCGTATTTTTGGAGCCAATTCCAACGGTTAGATTTTTGTCACCGGCTCGCGCACTGCGACACGTTTTGGATCTCTGCGAGTTCGCAAATCCAAATCGCATATTCAGATTCTATTTCGGCAATTTGCGAGTCGACACAAAGACCAAGAAATGTCATAGAAACATGGCGACTTGCCATACTAGTGCCCGGGGGCTCGACATCAACATTGTCCTCCGTGTACACACAACAAACATCGCGCCTCCGCCGTGTCGAGTCCTTCGGACGAACATCGCGACTCCGCCGCGTCGACTCAGTCCGCTGCGTCGAGTCCTTCGGGAAGCATCGCGACTCCGCCACGTCAACTCGGTCTGCTGCGTCAAGTTCTTCGGGAAGCATCGCGACTCCGCCGCGTCAACTCGGTCTGCTGCGTCGAGTCCTTCGAGGAGCATCGCGACTCCGCCGCGTCGACTTGGTCCGCCGCGTTGAGTCCTTCGGACAAACATCGCGACTCCGCCGCGACGAGCCCTTCGGACAAACATCGCCACTCCGCCGCGTCAAGTCCTTCGGACAAACATCGCGACTCCGCCGCGTCGAGTCCTTCGGACAAACATCGCGACTCCGTCGCGTGGACTCGTTCCGCTGCGTCGAGTTCTTCGGGAAACATCGCGACTCCGCCGCGTCGACTCGGTCCGCCACGTCGAGTCATTCGGACAAGCATCGCGACTCCGCCGCGTCAAGTCCTTCGGACAAACATCGCGACTCCGCCGCGTCGACTCGGTCCACTGCGTCGAGTCCTTCGGGAAGCATGGCAACTCTGCCGCGTCGACTCGATCCGCCTCGTCGGGTCCATCCAGAAAACATCGCGACTCCATCGCACAACTCCGCTACATCGAATCCTCTCGACTAAGCGTCTCGGGGGCTGTCCTTCTCTGCAGCCACACTCGTTGCTCGGGAGCTGTGCTGCAAAGTAGACGCACTCGAGAATTCACCGTAGCCGCACTCGACACTCGGGGGCTGAGGCGCGAAACAGCCGCACCCGATAGACGAGTCCGGTTCATCGATTCCGTCACTCGGCACCGCCTCGTCGACTACGACGGTGTCATACAAAGTGCAACGCAGGAACCACAATGTCGGGTGCAACTTCGACAGTCGACCCATATCCTCCTCGGGGAGTCGACACATGTCCTCCTCCGCGAGCCAACAGAAGACAAACACAAGGGGTTAGCTTCAGAACAACTTGAGCCTATGCCCGACTCTGCAAGTCAAGCATAGCCTCGGGGGCTACTCCCATCGGGAGCACTGTCGTGCACCCGATAAATCGAATAAGCAACGTTGGAAGATCTTTGAGTCTATGCCCGATAACAAATAATCACACATAGACTCGGGGGCTACTCCCATCGGGAGCGCTGGTCGCGCAACCGACGAGCGCTACACGCGCACTCGACGTACTACCGCGTCGGAAGCATCTAATACGCTGGCCGCGTATCTGAGGAGCTCTGTCAGATTTCTTCGTCCATGTCCTTATTGTGGTCGTACAAACCGCATATTAACTCGGATGAAGAAAAGCAAAATATGAAACTTGTCCGTCTCGACGAGACGCATACGATCACGTGGGCCAATTCGCGAAATCGGAACATCTTGAAGACTTTTCGGGTCCATCTTCTTGTGTGGAATCGGTGTCTGAGCGTCCGCGTCAACTACACGACTTCCACGTCGTCGTGCGACTCCGCCACGTTCTCGTCAATTACACGACTTCCACGTCGTCGTGCGACTCCGCCACGTCCTCGTCGACTACACGACTATCGCGTCGACTCCATCCACCATGTCGAGTACATATCCACCGCATCGACTCCGTCTGCCGTGTCGAGTACATCTCCACCGCGTCGACGCCGTCCGCCTCGTCAACTACACGACTTCCGCGTCGACTCCGTCCGCCGTGTCGAGTACACCTCCACCGCGTCGACTCCGACACGTCTAGTCTCTGACACTTCTCGCCACGTCCCATGGGGAGGCAGAACAAGTGCTCAGTGCAACACGGCATCACGCGACTATCAACCAGCAGGCTTATTTCTCTTCGGAATCTTCAAACAAAAAGGCACTCGCCACGCAGCGGGGAGAAGATTATGAGTATGCGGCTCCTGCAAAAACCACGAATCCGCACTACGGTGTACAAACACATCACTCGAAACAAAATACATCACTTGTTACGCGTTCAAAAGAAAATCGCGAGTCCCTAACACAAATTTACTTTTGTATGGGCCCCCGCGCTCTGCCCCACTTCGTCACGTCCCATCGGGAGCAGGCAAGTGCGCAGTGACGTCATTGAGTACCTCACGACACGAAAACTCTTTCGTATGAGCATCGAGGCGCGAAATTTCTTCGCATGGACACCCTAAACACGAAATCTCTTTCCTATGGGCATTCTAACACGAAATCTCTTTCTTATGAGCATCAAGACGCGGAATTTCTTTCGCATGGACACCCTAACACGAAATCTCTTTCGTATGGGCATTCTAACACGAAATATCTTTCGTATGAGCATCAAGACGCGGAATTTTTTTCGCATGGACACCCTAACACGAAATTACTTCCGTATGGGCATTCTGACACAAAATCTCTTTCGTATGGGCACATCAAGACACAAAATTTCTTTCGCATAAGCACCCTGACACGAAATCTCTTTCGTATGGGCACATCAAGACGCGAAATTTCTTTCCCATAGTCACCCTGACACGAAATCTCTTTCGTATGGGAATATCAAGACAAAATTTCTCTCGCGTAAACTTCATAACACGAAATCTCTTTCGCCAAGATCAAGAAGGAAGATCTCTTCACCGGAAGAATCGCAAGAACATGATTAAGGTAAAATCGCGAGTGTGCGGCTCCCGTAACTCTACCACACGATGTATTTACACATCCTTATCCTGGATCGTTCCGCCGACTAGGCACATACGGATGTCGTATTCTTTCGAGTACGAAGGTAAGACCCAAGGATCTCTCTTTTGGGCCTGGAATCGCACTCAAGCTGCGTCCTCCGGTAAATATCCCGTGTCAACAACACGAAGAAAAATCCTAGCGGACGCGCCGGGTACCCCTTTAGGTTAAGTTTGACTCGGTAAGACCTCCACGGCCCAGTCGCAACGATCACCTCGCCGGATTCGAGTCGGAGGTCTCGAATTCGTGTAGGCCAGAACCGTTTTTGCCCTAAATGCAATTAATTGGCCCTGATCTTTCAGGAGATTCAAGCGACTGAGCCACATCCTTCTGCGAAAACAGCCAACACAAGGCACATTTATCACTCGATGCTCGAGTACAGAAGCGCATCGCGCACAGGGTATGCACCCTCAAAACTAGACGATTGAATAACCAATCGAAGAAATCAAGAACGGGCTTTGAGTGCCCACCCGACTGATTCTCAGTCGACTAAACACTCGGGGGCTCCTGACATGGGGATGAATCCTGGACCTATTGGATGAGCCTACCCGGTCCAAGACCCAAGGCCTAGGCCCAAAGATAGGTGATATCCCGCGGTTCTAGAAGGCCCAACAGAAGCCCACCCGCAAGACTTGCGGGTCAAGACAAGAACTCCTATACGTAGCCTACTATCTCGCCATAATACAGATCAGATAAGCAGGAGTAAGGGTTTTACCTCTACGAGGGCCCCGAACCTGGGTAAATCTTGCCTCCTTGTTAGTCGTCAAGATCACCAGCGCGTACATCGTTCCTCTACTCGAAACCCTACCAGATCATCCGAGGGATTTGTCGACACGACTCTTCGACAATCATTGGTGTCGGGTTGGAGGAGAAATAGGAAAGCGCGCTCATACACCTCCTCCGTGAGAATTGGGATTTCTTCGCATGGTCCAATTAGGACCTGCCGGGTGTCCCGAGGGAGTTGGTTGAGCACTCTTTACATGTGCGTCCAGATGCCAAGCCAGTGAAGCAAGCTCTGCGCCGTTTTGTGACGGAAACAAGGAAAGCCATTGGTGACGAGATCACAAGGCTGTTAGCAAGTGGATTCATCATGGAGGTACTGCATCCGGATTGGCTGGCCAATCCGGTCGTGGAGGAGAAGAAGAAGGACGACCCCATAGTCGCTGTGGTTTGGCGCATGTGCGTTGACTACACCTACTTGAACAAGGCCTGCCCCAAGGACCCGTTCCCACTACCCCGGATAGATCAGGTGATCGATTCCACTGCCGGGTGCAAACTTTTGTCTTTTATTGATGCTTACTCTGGTTTTCACCAGATTCCACTGAATCCGGCTGATCAAATAAATACTTCTTTTATTACCCCGTACGGGGCTTATTGCTATCTGTAAGGAGAAGCAGATCCGGCTAGACATTGCATTAGTCGCCCATCCGGCTTCAAATGGGCAAGTTGAAAGAGCTAATGGCATGGTCCTATCCGGAATAAAGCCAAGGCTGATTGAGCCATTACTGAAAACACCTGGTTGTTGGCTAGACGAGTTGCCGACGGTGTTGTGGAGTCTAAGGACTACCCCTAACCGATCAACCGGGTACACACCATTCTTCTTGGTATATGGAGCAGAGGCCGTGTTGCCCAGTGACCTTGAGCATGACTCACCGAGAGTGACCCTCTATACTGAGGCAGAGGCAAGAGAAGCCCAAGAAGATGATGTTGATTTGCTTGAGGAAGCAAGAGAGTTAACTTTATCATTATCAGTTGTATATCAAAAGAATCTGAGACGCTATCATAGCCGTAAAGTAAACCCAAGGGTTTTCCGAGAAGGAGATGTGGTGCTTAGGCTTGTGCAACGCACCGCCGGAATGCACAAAATTTCCCCTCCATGGGAAGGGACATTCATTGTGAGAAAGGCTCTACACAATGATGCGTACTACCTCATTGATGCACAGGAACCACAGAAGAACAGGGCGGATAAATCCGGAGAGGAATCCAAGCGTCCCTGGAATGTAGCTCTACTCCGCCGTTTTCATTCCTGAAAAATCATTGTATGTATCTCCTTACCGAGTTGAATTCCAAGTCGACACTCCGAGTTCGAACTTGGGGACTGCCTGTGCCAAAACTTGCTCTATGTCAATTGCTTTTTACTTTGTCTACTCGGTTAATCAGCTCGGAATTTCATGTGTAAGTCTAGTAATGTGTTCAAACCTAAGGGCCAACTCTTCGACTTTGTTGTTGTCCGCAACCCGGCTTCATGGCAAGCAAGAGAACAAGCCAAAGGTCAATGAACACACAAAAAAATGCTAAGGAAAGAAAGGGTTTATCAACCGAGTTGAGTGCTTTTTCCTTCTGTTTTTTCCGGCTAAGTACTGGGCAGCGTTAATTTCAATCTCAAAGTTGTTAAGTATTAGAAACTCGGTTTTTGAAATCTTGTGACTCGACTACCAACAAGCCACAAGTGGCAGGTAAGAGCAAAGACGAAAGAGCTGAGTGGATAAGAAAACCGACTCGAGGACTCGGAATTAGCGCAATCCGGCATTCAGCTAGTCTTGCTAAAAGCTTAATTAAAACTGAGTAGCAAACACGACAGAATAATTGTTTGATACATTTGCAGCTAGCATACCAGGGATCTGATAAAAAGTTTGAGACTGAAACAGGGCAGGAATTTAAGCCGCAGTCGAGGAAGTTGTGGTCGCTTCAGCACCTGCCGGGTTAGAGGACTCGGTGGCGGGCTCGAAGGCAGCAGTTGATTCAGGGGTCGCAGAGCCGGTAGTTGGTGTAGGAGGCACGGAAGTGGTGTTCTCGGCGGTGGCCTCCGATGCACTCAGCTCAGGAACTGGCGTCGAGATAACCATCTCGGTGGTGACGACCTCGGAAGAGGCAGCCGGCTGCTGCTCGGCTTGGATCTCCTCATCCACCTCCTCGGAGCCACCTTTCGGATCGGACTCTTCCTGGTCGTCACCCAGCTCGGCTTCCTCGATAAAAGCCTTGTCCATCTCGGCCTCCTCATCGCATGTGTCGCCCTCGTCGCCATCTTCGTCATCATCCTCGTCCTCACCGCTCTCGACGTCGGTGGCTCAGGAAGGCCATCAATGTATTCCTTAGTATCGGCGTATGAGGCCAGCCGATATGCAGTCTCCTGGCGGCACTTGATGAACTCCTCCTTCTCGGTCCACTTGGATCCGTTCCGGAGCGTCTTGAGCTTCTTGAGGTCCAAGTTCTCGTACCAAGAAAGAACGAAGTGCAAAGCTTCATCTGCGCCGGCTTGGGCTGCTGAGGCGCACTACTTCTTTAGTTCGACCTTGACATATTTCAAGTTGGAGGCCATCTTATCAACCGCGTTCGGGGGCTCGACGTCCAGCCATAAGACCCTATGTAGCCGTATGCCCATGGACACGATGGTGGTGCCTAGGCCCTTGAGGGATTGAACGCGGGTCTTGATGCTTTCAACTTGGTCATCAATCGTGACCGACTCAGCAACATCGTGGCCAAGCTTCTTCCTCAGTTCCCGGGCCCTTTCCACTACCCTGTCAGCGCCCAAGTTGAAATCTGGGAATGTCCCTGAGAGAGGAGATACTGGGTAGAGTCAAGAAGAGACCGGATAGAAGTGACCGAATAGAAGATACCGTATAAAGTAACTTAGGGAAAAGAAGTAACTTACAGCTCAACTCCATGACGAGATCCTTAAGTCGGCTGGACCAACCTGCAGCAAGGGCGTGCTGTTTATCCAGCAGACCGTGGGAGTTGACCAGCATGCTATCGAGCGCGGCGTTCCGTGTCTTGAGGGACTCAATTTTCCTCTCCAGCTCAAGCTTCTCGACAGCCGCCTGGCTTAGCGCCTCGGTCTTGTCATTCCCGGCATGCAGCGCCATCTTGATTGCGTCAGCCAGCTCGCGCTTCAGTTTGAGCACCTCCTTCTTCTCGGCGGCATGGTCTACCTCCAACTTGGTCTGGCTGGCCTGCACCTGCTGCTGCATCTCGACTGGAGTGACGCACCCTTGGTGTTGATCAAGGAATAGCTTGTGTTCCTTTGAGAAGGAGGCAATCCGGTCAGCAAAACAGTGAGAATGCGGAAATTGGATAAGAGAAAAGAAGATACAACTTACTCTCCATCGCCAAGATTTTTCTCTCTGTTGACTCGGCCAGCACAGTACAGTCTTGGTGCTTCTCGGCGAAGAACTGGTGCTCATCTGCTAAGAGAACAAAATTAAACAGAGAGAAATAAATTGGCGTAGACACAAAACACACAAACATAAAATGTCACACTTACTTTCCAGAGAAGAGATCTTGGTGACGGCATCCGTCAGCTTCTTCTCCATGATGGCTGTGACATAGAAAACAGAAGTTGAGTTAGAAAACTGGTGCGAAAGAAGCATAGACAGTAACTCGACAAGGATAAATTACCTTTCTGCCCTAGCTCCTCCTGCAGCTGGCGATTCTGGTCCTTGGCATTTCGGTGAGCCTAGAGCAGCCACTGGAAGATCACAACACGGGACTCGGTGCAAGTCTGAAGAGAGAAAAGAGACAAATTAGTTGGAAGATTCGACCCGAGTAGACTTCAACTCGGTCGAGTATTGTCTACTTGGCCCAAATCTCGGGGACTGGATGCTGCATGATTTCGGATAAAGAACAAAACTTACTCGGGAAGTGACCTCGGCATCTTCTGCAGCAACGCGCAGACAGTACATCTTGTGCGCCAGTGTGCTGCTAGAGGCTGAGACTGCCTTGGAGACATGGCCGACATCGGCCTGGTTCCAGGACTTCCGGTAGTGGTCCAACGAGCTCAGTGTCTTCCTGTTGTGCTCCGAATCAATGAAGCCGGTCCGGTCTAGAGTGGAATCAATGTCAGCCTGTAGCTCCGCAGCAAGCTGTGTCAGTTGGGTACTCGGCTGAATCGCCAGGGTGTCGGGTTTCATCTTCACCCCGGCCGCCTTCGTCCCGGTCTTCTTCTTCTTCTGCTGCAGTTTCTACTGCTGCTACTGCTTCTGCCATAGTACTGGGACCTTCACAAGGGGTTCTACTGCTCCCTCTGCTTGGCCACTGCTACCCGCCCCTGCAGCCAATTTCCGAGAGGGCGCATATTGTGCCTGCTGCCGAGTGCGAGGAGTGGAGCCACTCCCGGTGGGCACCGCGGATCTGCTCGGCGGTGATGGACTCCGCGTTGCTGTGCCTGTTGCTACTGCTGGTGTCCGGCGCGTGGCCGCGAGTGCGGTGCTAGTAGCTGCTCCGGTTTGCACTGTCTTGGCCGCGGCAGTCTCTGCTGCCACTGCTGCGTCCAAGGGAAGATTTCTTCTCGGCGGAGTCGGTGGTGTAGCTGCTGCTGGGGCTGGAGGATTTTTTGCTGCGCGGGTTGTGGCTGTTGCTGGGGCCGCTGCTCGGTTTACTCCTCCACTTGAGGCTGATGCTCTGGGGGTTGCTGCTCGGTGTGGGGCAGCTCCTCGGTCTGGTGCTCCTCTTCTGTTGGCTCCTGCTGCTCGATTGATTGATCTTGTGGAGCTTGTGGGGGTTGCTGCTTGGGGGTTGACTCCAGCTGCTCCGAAGTCTTCTCAATTTCCATCTCGGCGCCGGTGTTTTCTGCGCCGAGATCATGGTCTTCCCGGTCCGGGAAGGGCATCTCGGCCTTGTCCTCGGCGTGAGTCTCCGGGTCCTCAGAGTCGAGGTCGACAACAGTGGGGGGGCTACGCGGCCTCGGGGGCACCTCAGGGTTATCAGCGTCAATTGCATCGCTACAGAAAAAGTAGAGTCAAAGGAGTAAATCAAATGCAAACACAAAGCATCCCGGTTCAAAAAGGCAAAAAGATGGAAATAAGCAAACATAGAGCATCTCAAGAAAGCTTAGCCATCCTCGGTTGGTCGTTGTAGCCTCTTGCATGATGCAGTGGTCTTGCCTCGCTTCGCGGCCCTCTTCTGCCTCTTGGTGGTGGGAGGCTCGACAGCACCGCTGCCGGATCGCTTCCTCACTCCGGAGGGGGCAGCGATGTATACAGGCACCGCGTCAATCGGTTCCTCTTCCATGTCGTCTGGAAGCAAGAAGAGAAAATATAACAATGAGCCCGAGAAGAGGCTGGAAAACACTAGAGATCATACATTAGTGGTCTCTGTCATATTCTTCATCCTCGGACCAGTCCCGCATTGAGGTGGAGACTCGGGACTTACCGTCTTGGCCTAGGGGTGTGGCGAGCGGGATGCAGAGCGTGTCCTGGACATCTAACTGCTCCTCATCGTCCTCTGTCCGGTCTGGCTGCCAGTTCTGCGCCAGAACCGCCTTGTCTTCCTCTCTGTGGCGAGGAATGTGCTGAGAATGCAAACACAAAGCATAAGGAACTAAAATGAAATCGGAAGAGACCGGGTTGAGGCTCTACTTGGTGCAGCATGCGAATCATGAAGCATAAAAAGCTAAGTGTACTCAGGAGAAGCCGGGATAAATCCTACTCGGTGAAGTATAAGAGACAGAAAGTAAAATCAACTAAGTACATTCGGAAGAAACCGAGCTCAGAGCAACTCGGCAGGATGAAGAAAACTTACTCGGGGGGCTGGGCGATCTCGGCTGTATGGCGCGAAACTATAATCCCAAGTGTCCGAGAGGGTGGCCTTGGTGATGGAGTGCGCCCATATGGCCACCTCCTCCTTGCTGAGCTTGAAGGTAGTGGTGCGAGTGCAGTCGCGGGGCCCGCCCATGTAGCCCATCTTGTGTGCTCTGAGCTGGAGAGGGAGAACCCGGCGGCTCACCCAGGTGGCAATCAGATCATCCGTCTGGAGCCCCAGCTCGATCAATTGCTTCAGCCGGTTGTCCGCGTGGTTGGCATCCGGCACGGTCTTCCTCGGGTTGTACCCCCAATTCTTCATGGCGGTTGGAGGAACGTTCTCAAAAGAAGGAAGTCGGATGAGATCAACCGGCTCTGCGCCCCCCTCCGGGCTGGGATTCTTCACGTAGAGAAATCCCCTCTGCCATTTGCGGCACGTATCCAGCCCCTAAACCCGGGGGTAGGCGGTGGAGTTCCGGTACACCAACATGGTTGTGCCGGTTTGAGTCATGACTTTGGGCGCGTCCGGGTTGGCTTTGTTGGGCAGAACTTGTTGGTGAAAATGGAAATACTTGGCCCAGATGTCTACCCTAGGGTAGACACCGAGATAGGCCTCGCATAAAGTGGCAAAGGTGGAGAGCATGGCGGTGGCGTTAGCCGGAAGGTGGTGTGGTTGCAAGCCGAAGTGATGAAGGAATTGTTGCATGAATTTGGAAATGGGAAGGCCAAAGCCGCGCTTGAAGTGGCTAAGGAAAACTACATACTCACCGGGCTCGGGTTGCGGATGCAACTCGCGGCCGGGTGGCCTGTAGATCACACCCGGCGCTACTGGGCGGGTGTTCACCAGCCATTGTGTGTCGCTGGCGGTCACGTCTGATCCTTCCCAGTTGGCGCGGGTGGACGTGAGGCCCTCGAGATCCAAGTCAGAGACGGGCTCGAGCGCCATCGATACAGATCCGGATCCGGATGTCACCAGATAGCGCGAGGGCGCTAAGATGGGCTCAGGCCGCAGAGGTCGCAGAAGGGCCGCAGCGGCGCGGAAGACAAATGCCGTGGCGTATCTCCGGCGGTGAAGAACTTGGAGAAGGGAGCGAGGAAGAAGCAGAGGAGTAGTACGGCGGCGATGGCGCGAGGTCGAGGACGGCCGCGCAATGCGATGAAGATCCTGGGTTCGGCAGCACTCCGGCGAGCGGTGGCGCGTGGGGACGAACTTGCTCTCTCTCTCTCTGGGCACGGCGGCGTTCGCTGGTTCACGACGGAGCGGAGCGCTCAGTGCAAAGTTGCGCGACGAAGGAGAAAGGCAAGGGAACAAATGGCGAGAGAGCCGAGGCAACGGGCAGCGCGGGGGTATTTGTACCCCCTGTAGCGCAGTTACTCCGTTGGATTCACTGTGGCGGAAATCCTGGACGCGTGGGAAGTTACTGCACACGATAGAAACGCATGAAGCGATTAATTCGCGCGTAAAGGGCGCAGTCAATCCCACGTCGCGCGACGTGGGTACTCAAGTGCTCTGAGTGATACGACACGACGACGCGTGGGCCCGGTGAGCAGTGGCTAGCGCAGGTGGAGCGCGTGCGGTGCAACCGCACGGGACCCGAGGCGACGTGGGTTGTGTTTTCGTGCCACGTGTAGAACCTTACACACGAAGATAGCGAGGCGCATTGGTTCGAGCGGCAAAATCTTCTAGAAATTGGCTAAGTGCTGGGATCTCGGTAAAATCCAAAGCAGCTTGGCCTATCCGGCCGAAAGGAGGAAACCCCTCAGGCGATAGTGGATTGGTTCCGAGTTCGGATGGAGATCGACCGAGTTGAGGTGCAACTCGGCTATGTGTCTTGGGGAGGTTTGGTTTAAGCTGGCACGGCCCAGCGTCCGAGTTCACCGGACCATACCAGTTTCGGGGACTAATGTCGGGGGCTACCCCCGAGTAGGGGTAAGTCTGGTGATAAATGGTGTTCGAGGTACTGGTTGCCGAGTTCGGCCGTACCGAGTTGGTACCTGCCGAATAGGATGGTACCTGGTTGGATAGCTGCCGAGTTGGAGCTATCCGGTAGGAAGAACAAGAGATCAAGGGGAAGATTCGAGTATTTATCCGGGTCATCCGAGTAGCACTTGGATGATCCGGATAGAAGAGGAAGCTGCTCTACTCGGAGCCAAAGTCAATGGAGCCGTTGTACGGATCCTGCGTATCCAGGGGCAGTACAGGCGTGCGGTTCAACTTACTAGGCGCGTGTTGATGCGTATCCATACGTGGGTACAACGTGCGGTATGGGCGAGGCCACGTCCTGTCACTGACAAGGGGGACAGGACATGTCAGCGTCCTGACCATGGCGACTTTCGGCGACTGTCAGCGAGGACACGGAGGCGTGCGGGGGTGCACAATGTGTAGTCACCTAATCAGTACTTGTATCCGTAGAGGTAGCAGGTGGCCACCAGTATATAAGGTGGCCTCCCCACTCCTGCGTGAGGGTCGCTCAGTTGGTGGATTGATTATAGAGACACTACCACTTACGAGAGAGAAGTAGCAGGAGAGGTTCTTCTTCCCCTAGCTTCTCAAGCTTGAGGCACTCTTGTACTCGGCATACACTTATACAGAGAGAGAGAGGTAGGAGTAGGGTTGTTATCTCCATACGAGGGCCCCGAACCTGGATAGATTGTGGTGTTTGCAGTGTTGTGAGCGCGCCATCTAGGCGTGCGATCCCTCCCCGGATACCTACATCGTCCATCGGCCCCAAACTTAAGCCATCCTATGGCATTTGTGTTCTCCATACCACGACAAATTGACATCTAAACCAATGTTTTAACTACCGGGCTATAGCAAATACTGCACTCCTCCAAAATAGTTATAGCGGAGCTAAATGAAATATGTAGAGGACAAATGTATATGAATTTCATTTAGCAGCAAAATGCTCAAACTGTTATAGGGCTTCTTGCCAATGGCACGCAGAGGCGAGCCACACGATATAAGAATAACCAATAACCATGCTTTGGGCTCTCCGGTTCGTGACATGTATCGTGTGAGTTCATGGGAGGATAGCTGGCGTCACCCGCTGGAGTCGTCATTTCCGACCGCCGTGTCATAAAAGAGTTTTCGCCCTCCCAATCCCCAACCATAGCGAGACCGGAGAGGAGGAAAAAGTACCACCACTACCAAATTTGCCGTTGTCGCGCTGCACACCACTACGGGATCGGCTTTTGTCGCCGCCACTGCCGGCCTAACCATCGAGCATTGTGTTGCCAACCCGACATCCAAATCGCCTACCGCGATCATCCATGTAAGCCCCCTCCCCCTCCATGTGCCCTTTCTTTTTCGCCATTGGCGAACCATGCACCCACACCACCCTTAATTCATTGCTCGGTGCCATCTCACTCTAGGCTCGTCGTCGTCTTATCAACTGCGGGTCCTAGGGGCCGCCTCGGTGTCGCTGACTCCGATGAGGTAGTCCTGGAGGTGAGGGGGCTGTGGAGGAGAACGGTGGAAGGAAGAGTGAGAGAAGGGACACGGTCGGGGAAGAGAGTAAATGCGAGGAGAAGATAGCCTCTCACACGGGTGAAGAAGCAGCCTTGTGTATATATAAGGCCATACTATTACAAAAGAACTTGCCATACGTACGGATCAAATAGAGCAAAAGTCGCACTAAGCAGCTACTGATTATTCAAACCTCAAAAAAAAGGCTAATGATTATTCAGAAGAACTTGCACGCACCAACTCCTTTTCAACAACACAAAACATGGCGTATACTCCACATGATCAATAACAAGTAAAAAAAGATGCACAATGTATGGATGAGAAGGCACCTGATCGAGCCCAATATATACGTAAGCAAGATAATATACTACACAAAGATCTTGATATCGACCGGTGGTCTGCGTTAAGCAGCATCTGAAGCACACCTTACATCTCAGGAAAAATAAATGCAGCCATGCAGATGCTTTTCACAAATAATTAAGACTATGTTCATCGCGTCAACCGAAATTTGACAATGAAACGAACATCTTATTCGAAAACCGTATGATATTCCCCGTTGCCCACCCAGATTGCTGCACGCAACAGAAACTTGGGATGCACTACTCGGAATGGCTTGCAGCATTATTAGCAGGTATGCACTGGCCACCTAAAAAGACCAAACATCTGAGCTGCGGAACCAAATCAGGCTCGAGATTAGCTTAACCACGCTGGAGCGGCCTACCACGCACATCCCCAAATGATTAGTTCGACTTTGACAGCTACTCTCTCGCTCTGTAAACAAAATCATAGGCCAAAAGGTGAGACGGCCACAGTACTCTCTCGCTCTGTAAACAAAATACTTTCCTAATATAGTTAGCTAACCAATCCAGAGAGAATGCTCTGGAGCAGAATCCAATCGTGTAGAAGAAGAAAATCTCAAAGTTCTATACAATTTATCAGAAACACCAAGCAGGTGCAGGTGCAGGAGATCTCAACGGTCAGCAGAGAGTGGTTTCTGCATGATTCGCGAGATGAGATCATATGGATGAAGTAATTGCGGCCGGCAACTTGATCTCCACCGGAAGCACACAGAAACAGTATCATCACGGTCAAGTGTTCTAGTCAAAAAAAAAAGAAAAAAAAGAAGAAGAAGAATGTCTGAAAAATCACTGGCTCGATGGAATCACATTGGGGGAACCGAATCCTTTCCTCTGCCACCAGTCTTGCTGCTGAAGCATGACCTCCCAGCCATCGGCAATTTCTTCGTCGGCGCGGGATCCGGCGGTGCTCGGCCACCGCTGTCCTTGCTGTGCTCCCCGTGACACCGTCGCGAGGAGCCTGCCTGTAGGAGGCCGCTCTCCCTAGCCACCGTCAGCTCGTCTTCAAGGCTTTCCTGCAGCACGTCGGCGATCGACATGCGGGCTTCACGGTGCGTGTCTGACAGCGACGACGGCGTCCTGACCGGGACAGGCGGCGCGGCGTCGTCTTCTCTGATCTCTACCACGCCATTCGCCGCCCCGGATCTCCCTGCACGATCCTTCGCATCCTGATTGCCGCCGCCGTTACTGCTGGCCACGGCTGCCGGCTCCTCCCGCCCTTGCACCGCCCCGGAGTAGTCGTCGATGGTTAGAACGAGTTCTCGGTCGCCTCTCCGGTCGTCCCGTGACGCAGCACGGCCCTCCGGCTCCGGCGACATGACCATGCCGACGGCGACGAAGGCGATGTTGCAGCGGCAGAGCGGGCAGTTGGAGTGCGACTTGAGCCAGGTGTCGATGCAGGGCAGGTGGAAGGCGTGGCTGCACTTGGGCAGCAAGCGCAGGCTCTCGCCGTCGCGGAACTCGCCGAGGCAGACGGAGCAGTCGGTGCTGTCGACGAACCCGTCGCCGCGCGTGTACTTGCACACGGTGATCTTGTTGATGAGCGTCTCGTCCATACCGTCGGACGGCGGGGCGTCCCACGGCTCCTGGCCCCCGGAGTCGCCGTGGCCCTCGCCGCCGCCGCGCCCGCCGCGCGCGCCGGAGCCGAAGACCCTGTTCCGCAGGGAGCTGAACGTGCCGCAGTACTTGGAGACGATGGTGTAGTAGCTGACGAGGAGGAAGGCGCTGGCGAGCACCCCGATGATGGCGATGACTAGGGGCGAGAAGGCGGGGCCGGAGGAGTCGTCGCCGTCGCCGCCGGAGCCGGCGATGTCGAAGACCGGCGGCGGGGGCGGGAAGATGAAGTAGCACCACTGCGGGCAGTACGGGCTGCACAGGCCCTGGGAGCAGTCCCGGGTTGGCTCGTAGGGCATCCACGTTGGCTGCGGCCCGAGGGTTGTAGGAGGAGGGTTGGTCATTGCCGCCATGGAATACAGAAGCACGGTGAGAAGATTTCAAAGGAACGGAGAAGAACCCCAAGAAACGGAGATCTCTACTCCTGTCAGGCCATCCTGTAAGCTCTGGAAGCAGCAGAGCGGAGGATCTGTATGAGTTTCTGGTCCAGCCGATTGTAGTGGCGAGAGAGATGAGACAAGGGAAGTAGAAAGAGATGTGGCTGCCCGCTTTCCAGATGTTGGGAAATGTGAAAGGGGAGGTCGATCATGAGATGAGATGCTTCCAGCAGCTGCTACTGAGTGTCCGAGCGCAAGAGGGGTACTCGTCTATTCCATTTGATCTGCTGCTACTGAAAAGGCTGGGAGAAATTACCCAGTGCGTGCTTGTTTGGAAAGCAACGAATTTTCGGGAGTGAGAGAGGCTGGGAACGAGACGCGCGGTCGTGGTGGTGGCGGTGGTTGAGACCGGGGGCCTTCGATGCCGTCGTCTCACAGGTCACGCAGACAGCAGAGGCTGCTCTCGTTTCGTTTTCATTCCTTTCCGTCAGCGCGCTCCTGAGTGCTGAGCTGCTCCTCCTTTAGCATCGTTGCTTTGAAATACAACGGAAAGGAGGTGTTTGGATGATAAGATATCCCGTATGTCAGTTAGTTACCACAAATAATTGATTTCATGCTTTAGTGCAATGAAGCAATTGACGGATAAAGCGAGCAAGTGATGCACTTAGCAAAACAGTTGACAGCAATGCAGGGAATTAGCGCCGGCGCACCCAGTCGAAACCCAGCCCGTTGGGTTCGGCTTGGAGGAGGGGGACGGAAGGAAAAGCACGCGTGGGCCAGCACTGTCGGCGAGGCAACGCTATTTCCTCAACTTTCCCCATCCCGACTCGCCTTTTCCTCTCGCTCGACTCGCCATCGCCACGCCGTCGGCCACCCCCACGCCGCCGCCGTCGGTCACCACCACACACGAGCAACTAGACCAGCCACAAGGAACCTCCGCCGTCTAGCTCCGCCACGCCGCCGGCGCCGTTTACTCACCCCTCCGCCACGAGGGAGGTTGTGTCCGGCGAAACGCGTCCACCCTCCGCGAGATGTTCGACGTTCTGCCCGGCCCATGGACTCCGATGCCGAGGAGATGCTCGTCGAGCTATTCGACGAGGAACATCAGGCCGCCATCGACGACGAGGAACACCTGCTGGTTCTGAGCTGTCTCGCCGGCTTGCAGGCCCAGACCGACTAGCCGCGGCGTGCTGGATCGAGGCCCGGTCGCCGCAAGAGCAACCGAGGTAGCGGTACGAGGGGTATTGCATCCTCTACTCCGACTACTTCGCCGAGTATCCCACCAACGACGAGAAGGTGTTCCGGCGTCGTTTCAGAATGAACCGCAAGCTCTTCCTCAAGATCATGCATGCCATTTGGGAGTTCGACACCTACTTCAAATTGAAGAAGGACTGCACCGGCACAGTAGGTTTTACCTCTACTCAGAAGTGCACGATGGCCATGAGGTTGCTTGCATACAGTGCTCCCGCAGATGCACAAGATGACTACCTGCGCATGAGCGAGTCCACGGCTCTTGACTGCTTGAACAAGTTCTGCCGGGCAGTGGTTGCAGTTTTTGGCCCAACATACTTGCGATCACCCAATGCGCAAGACACTGCTCGTCTCCTCGCAGAGAATGAAGCAAGAGGCTTTCCTGTGATGCTTGTTAGTATCGACTGTATGCATTGGGTATGGACGAACTGTCCATTTGATTGGCAGGGGATGTACAAGGAAAATGAAGGAGAGTGCTCGGTGGTTCTCGAGGCCGTGGCTTCGTACGATCTATGGATTTGGCATTCATTCTTTGGTATGCCAGGAAGTCACAACGACATCAATGTCTTGCAGTGCTCGAGTGTCTTTGCCGAGCTCGTCGAAGGCCATGCCCCCTGTGAACTATGAGATCAATGGACACCAGTATACAAAGGGGTATTATCTTGCAAATGCTATCTACCCGAACTGGGCAACATTTGTGAAGAGTATCTCCAACCCTGTGCTAGAAAAGGCAAAAGCTTAGTTTCCAAGTGCCGGGAGGCTTGCAGGAAGTATGTTGAGCGGGCATTTGGCGCGCTGCAATCTCGATTCGCTATTGTCCGGTAACCAGCTATGACTTGGTCGAAGTCCAACATGTGAGAGGTGATGCAGTGTTGTGTGATCTTGCACAACATGATCATTGAGAGTGAGCGGGATGACCCGGTGCCTGACAGTGAGGCAAGCACACCATACTACGGACAGGGTCCTCTTGCACATGTTGATCACCAGGTGTCGGCATCATGGACAGCCTTCCTCGCCACACGGCAGGAGATTCGACACGCTGGAACATACCAAGCTCTACAGAATGACCTGGTGCAGCATTTGTGAGCGCGAAAGGGGAATGGCAATGTTGAGGACGGTGACAATGCGTACTGTAATTTGTTTAAGGGGCCTTGGTTTCACGGCTGGGAAACGCCGCCCCCCCCCCCCCCCCCCCCCCCCCCCCCCCCAAGTTTTCTGTTTACCGGTAATATATTGCACCCGATGATCAATTAAACAGTTTGCTTTTGTTCATGTTTAAATGCACGTGTAACTTAGCAAAACCGAAACTATCGAATTAAGATAGCACGTGATATAGTCATTGCAATATGCAGCGGAGAATAGGACGCCATATGATCCACATGAAAAAAATTACTGACGGTCAGAGAAACGAGCCATTAAAGCGAAGGTGTGAAAGACCGTGGTGCGGCGTATAGTTCTCGTGAAGAAGTACTTGAGTCGCTCTCCTGTACGTCGTCATTATCAGGTAAGTTCAGACGACGACGGCGACTCGACGCCTCCGGCTGCCTTCCTCTCGTTTAATTCTCCCTCTTGTGACACTTGCCATCCCTTATGCAACAGCAAGTCATTGATCAGTTTGCGTTGGTACATCTACACGAGACCGTGGTCACCTAACCCTAACTCTTCTCACGACTCAGGACCATATTGAGCTACCATCCTTGCCTAACGAAGATAGAGACCCGTTTTATTTCTAGCGCTGAAAGCCACGTAAAAATTGTAGTAGCAACAAAACCTTGTCATGTGAACAAGGAAAAACCTGTGTGGGTGTAGGTTTATACACAGCAGAACATGACAAAGCTTGTTGAGTGTATCAGGATGGCTGGTGACGGAAAGATCATTTGATCCGATGGACCAGATAGTGAAGGCCGATCTGATTCAATAGTGTACGTATGTTCCATTTATTTTTTGGGGGGCCTCCATACATCACTGTCACTTTGTCAGTCGACATTTGCGTCGGCAACCGGCCTGTGACACCAACAGGATACGAAGTTGATGACGGAAATGTTTGGGGGACATGCGGACCAACGGAGCTGGGCGGTTTCATTCGTTTGAAAGATGAAGACCACCTAACCGACTCTTTGCTGGATAATTAAAGAATAACGCCTCGAGGGTTTCACAGACTGAATACTACTTGTGCAAGGCAACAAAGTATCAATATACTGGAGCAATGTCTCATGGTGGCATCAAACCACAAAGGGATAATTAACAGGGTGCCCTCAGTTGGCACCACGACCTCGGTTTTACCCGTAGTGCCAAATCGAACTCAGTTTTGCCCCTAGTTTGTGTCAAGGACTCCTTTCGCTGCTCCCACCGTTATTTTCTGCCCCCGTTAGGATGCTGATGGGACCCATCATAGAACCGTTGGCGCGGCATATGGGCCCCAGTTGTTGCGCGTTGGCGCGGCTTGTGTGCCCCAACTGTTGACGGCTGGCGCTGCATGTGGGCCCCAGCTGTTGACGAGGCCCAATGTCAACATGCAGACTACACATTATCCATTTATATTTATTAATCCCTACATGCAAACTACACATTATCCATTTATTAAACCATCAAATTATTCGTATTAATAATATAAAATATATACTGTGATCAACTGAAATTTGTAGATTATCTTAGAAAACATAATGCATCACATCTCTTATATATAAATTTTGTTTACAATGTGCATATTTTAAAGCGATAATTAGAAATATTTTTTTTAAAAAGCGATAATTAGACAGGAAAAAACTTCTAAACAGTGGGTACATATTTGGACAAATATAAGGACATAACTTTATATATATATAATTAAACATACTTATAATTCGATAACTGGCCCCACTTTACATATAATCAGTGGGGCCCTAGGGACATTACATCTAATTAAAAAAAAAACTAACGGCTCCCGCTCTGCATGCGGGAGCCCTAACTGCTCCCGCGCTGCATGCGGGAGCCCTTGCCGCCCTCCGGCGCCCGGGAGGCCTTGCCGCCCTCCGGCGCCCTACTTCCATTCCGCCGCCCTGTACTCCATCTCCTTGTTGACGCGGACGCGGCGGTTCTCCGCCCGCATCCTCTCCTCCTCTCGCTCATGGACCCGCTTGATGCTGGCCCGCATTGCCTTCACGTCCTCCTTCGCCTGCTTCTTCTCCTCGGCCTTCAACTCCTACTTCTCCAGCCGCTCCAGTTCCTTGAGGCGGCGGATCGTCTTGGGGGAGAGGTCGGTGTGGGCGGTGAGGGAGGGCTTGGGGTTGTGGACGAAGGGCGGCGATGGCGATCTCTCCCGTTTGGGAGATTCGACTTCCTCCGACGTATAATCGGCCTCGTACCAAGGCCGATCTTTTGGGTGGTTGTCCTCGTCGGAGACCGACTCGGGGCTAGATGGTAGAGAGTAGGAAGACATGTTAGGGCTTGAAGCTAGGGAGAGAAGGGCAAAGGGATGGAGAGGGATGAGAAGATGGAGGACGAGTGAAACGGTCTATTTAAAGGCACGATTAGACGTGAATTAATTGGGGTAGATGAAGCAAACAGTGTGAAAACATTGGGTGCAGTGTAGAAGAGTCGATGCATGGTCAAAGCGGTGTAGAACAGGCATAGGCGTAGGCCTAGGACAGCTAGTGATACGGAGTACGAGCGCGTGTGCATTAGGCGGTCAAGTGATTCGACGTTGCATGCGTGTATTGAAGAGGTGAAGAGAAGAAAGTCCAAAGTCTCACGCCAAATCCTGCCTCGCTGCATATGCATTGATGCGTATCTTCTGAAAACTAGGCGTGGAGGGCTGCGTCGCTGCAAATATGACGCGACTCGTGTTTCTGAAACCAGGCGTGGAGGGCTGCTGCAAATGCGACGCGACGTTAACTATTTTCTTCTTCTGCCACGTTGTTTACTCTGAAAAAACGAGGCGTGCATGCACCGGGCTGGTGAACGGGGCCCCACTAGACAGTGTCCGTTGTTACATGCCGTTACATTGAGACAAAACACCCAGTCCATGCACCGCTTCATTTTCAATCGTTTGATCGTAAGGAACGGTGCAGATCGAGTCCATGCATGCAAACTACGGCGGCAACGGCCTGCAGACGCTGAGACGAGCGATTCTCTGTGCGGGAACGCGATCCTCTGACTTTAGGTCCCTGACAAATGGAGCCCATCACACACCGGACCCACGTGTCATGGGAGAAAGTCAGAGAACGTAAGGTGGGCAAAGTAAGAGGATCAGGTTCCCTCTGTTTTTAAGCTAGGCATGTACAATAGTGTAGACGGGTGCTGTCTGCACTACTCGGCCATGTCATTTCTAGACATTTTTAGAGATATTTGCTTGGTTGTGCTAGGATAGCCCATAGGAACACAGAACAAAAAGGTAGAACCCACCTCTTCCGAAGATTCACGATGTTTGGTCCGATACAGGAGTTTCACCCTAAGCGCTCACGAGAGAGAAGTGGATGCCGGTGAAGCGGGTCACACCCCGGAGAGAAATCTTTGACATCCAAAGCACACAAACACACCTATACTAACATGGTATGGCACCCCCTAGCTTATGTTGGGATCCAGACACTCCGTAGCCCCCCTCCCGGTGAAACCCTAGCCCCGCTGGAGAAATACCTGACTTATACGGAAACACGCGGTAACTGCGTCGAAAGGGGGTAGCAATGTGGAACTATTTGCTTGGTTGTGCTAGGATAGCCCATAGGCACACAAAACAAAAAGGTAGAACCCACCTCTTCGGAAGATTTAGGATGTTTGGTCCGATACAGGAGTTTCACCCTATAAGCGCTCACGAGAGAGAAATGGATGCCGGTGAAGCGGGTCACACCCCGGAGAGAAATCTTTGACATCCAAAGCACACAACACACCTATACTAACATGGTATGGCACCCCCTAGATTTTGTTGTGATTCAGAGACTCCGTAGCCCCCCTCCCGGTGAAACCCTAGCCCCGCTGGAGAAATACCTGACTTATACGGAAACACGCGGTAACTGCGTCGAAAGGGGGTAGCAATGTGGACTATTTGCTTGGTTGTGCTAGGATAGCCCATAGGAACACAAAACAAAGAGGTAGAACACACCTCTTCGGAAGATTCAGGATGTTGGTCCGATACAGGAGTTTCACCCTATAAGCTCTCACGAGAGAGAAGTGGATGCCGGTGAAGCGGGTCACACCCCGGAGAGCAATCTTTGACATCCAAAGCACACAACACACCTATACTATCATGGTATGGAACCCCCTAGCTTGTGTTGGGATCCAGACGCTACGTAGCCCCCCTCCCGGTGAAACCCTAGCCCCGCTGGAGAAATACCGGACTTATACGGAAACACGCGGTAACTGCGTCGAAAGGGGGTAGCAATGTGGAACTATTTTCTTGCTTGTGCTAGGATAGCCCATAGGAACACAAAACAAAGAGGTAGAACCCACCTCTTCGGAAGATTCATGATGTTTGGTCCGATACAGGAGTTTCACCCTGTAAGCTCTCACGAGAGAGAAATGGATGCCGGTGAAGCGGGTCACACCCCGGAGAGCAATCTTTGACATCCAAAGCACACAACACACCTATACTATCATGGTATGGAACCCCCTAGCTTGTGTTGGGATCCAGACGCTCCGTAGCCCCCTCCCGATGAAACCCTAGCCCCGCTGGAGAAATACCGGACTTATACGGAAACACGCGGTAACTGCGTCGAAAGGGGGTAGCAATGTGGAACTATTTGCTTGCTTGTGCTAGGATAGCCCATAGGAACACAAAACAAAAAGGTAGAACCCACCTCTTCGGAAGATTCAGGATGTTTCCACCTCATATTCTTTGAAATCTCTACTCCTGTATTCGAGGAATCTCATTTTAGTGATGGCTTTCGTTCTAATGTTTATAAATCCTATTTATATTTTTCCTAGATTTGTATTAGACCTATATAATGCAATTCCGAAGCCTGAAAATTTATTGGATGAATATTCGTATTATTTATTTTCTTTTGAATAATAATGGTTTTAATCGTAAATCGTAAATAAAACAAGTTTAAAACTTCAAAATGAAAAAATAACTTTGGATCTTTCTTAGTCACACCAAAATGAAGCTTTGGTGAGATTTTGACCTTATTTGAGTTCCAAAGGTTTGAAACTCATCTCATTATCTTGAACTCTCTACTAGACTGTTCAAGATATCACATGTTACACAAGTCTTTTTCGTTCCATTCTTTATAAGATAGGTTTATATTTTTTTCTCATTACTATATGACATAACACTACTATGTGCGTCGGCAATATATTTTTTCGATTTTTTTTGAATTATGTATGCTCATTTCAAGCTTGGTCAACCCTCTGTTTGACCACCCGAAAAGCTTCTAGAAGGAAACACAGAGATTCGACCTCGGCTGTTGGATCGACGCCTTCTAGAAGGAATCGTGCATCGGACGGATGCGCTCGCAGCCACAGCGATCCGCGAGACGCTCGTTCTGCGCTCTGATTGGTTGGTACGTTTGCCACAGGGATCGATGATTCTACATATGATTTCTTTGCTGTTAAGTATTAAACCATGTTATTTAAATAAAAAAATATAATGAAACTTCAGATTTACTACAGCGATGATTTTTATCAGTTTTACATATGATTTTTCTATTAAACCATGTTATTTAAATAATTCAAAACAAATCAAAATGACATGAATCCAACGCACAACGTTGTTATATGTGATATAGTTGCTCCTCAAATTTCTATGGATAATTTTGGCAAGGTCGAATTTTTCATGAAATTATAAACGGGGGTGTTTACCCTAGCTTCGGACCTCATTTGAAGCACATTTCTCACGAGAATTGAGCGATGGTTTCAAATGAGCATAAATAATTCAACGCACAATGAGCATAAAAATATCAAAATGACATGAATCCAACGCACAATGCTGTTATATGCGATATAGTTGCTCCTCAAATTGAATTGGATCGGATAATTTTTACAAGGTCGATTTTTTCATGAAATTCCAAACGGGGGTATTTACCCTAGCTTCAGACCTCATTTGAAGCACATTCCTCATGAGAATAGAGCGATGGTTTCAAATGAGCATAAATTATAAAAAAAAAATCAAAATGACATGAATCCAACACACAATGTTGTTATATGTGATATAGTTGCTCCTCAAATTTATTTGGATAATTTTGGCAAGGTCGAATCTTTCATGAAATTTAAAACGGGGGTGTGTACTCTAGCTTCAGACCTCATTTGAAGCACATTTGCCCAAAATTTTGGAATGACTTAGTTCAACATCATACAACATTATTCAAACATTCTTTTCGCTTTTAATCTACATTCTGGCTCGAGATTTTGTTCAGAAATACTCAAAATTAATTAAAAAACGCGAACTCGTTGAAATAGGCTCAAATTCATAGATTCGACGATAGTTTTACAGAAAGCTAGACGGCATAATTTAACTAAAAATATTGAAAAAACTTAAAAAGAAACTACGGTTGGCCGAGGCTCGCCGCGATCACCCGGCCTAGTCGCCGCCCTCCTCCTAGACGTCGTCCTCTACTCCTCTTCCTCGTCGTTCTCATCGCTGTCATCGTAGGCCAGCATGTTGGAGGGCCCCGCCTCGTGGTCGTTCTTTGGCTAAGGGCGATGGGTTCGCCAGCGTAGCGATCGCATGCCGCTCCGCTCTGCCTCGGATCCGCAGCCGGTGCAGCTGCGCCTGCTCGGAGGGATGGCGGCGGTCCCGCCTCTCGCTCTGCAGGGCAGCCTTGCGCCGGTCGCTCTCGTACAGCGCGACGACCGCCTGCTGCTCATCCGACGCCGCGGTTGCGGCGAGCTGCCGGTAGACCTGGCGCTCCGCCTGCTCCCTCTGGTGGGTCTCCAGGGATGCACGAACAGCGGCAGACTCGGCCGCTGCCGCCGCCTCCTTGAGCCAGGAGCGGACCGTGTGGAACGCCTCCTCGTTCCGCCATGTTTCGAACGAGTAGACGGCGGCGTGCTGCTCGGGCCAGATAGGCTGCCTCCTCCTGAGCCTCCTCCAGCGCCGCGCCTCCTGCGGCGGCTCCTGCTCGGGCGCAGCCTCCTCCTGCGGCGGCTCCTGCTCGGGCGCCGCCTCCTCCCGCGGCTGCTGCTCGTTCTCCTCGTAGAAGAACTCGTTATCGCTATCGGCGTCACTGTGGCCCCGCATCGCGGCCGCGGGGCGGCAGTACAACGGCGAGTTGCGGTTTGCACGGAGCCGGCGAGGCATCGTCTCGGGGTGTCTAGGTGGAAATGCAGCGATGAGAGCGAGTGCGGTGAGGGCGAGATTAACGGCTAGAATGGGGAGAGCGGCGAGCGGCGAGGGGCCTTTTGTAGCGCGTGACGTTACTCCGGCAGTCTTTGACCGACGCGGGGCCCGCGGTTTTCCCACGCGTCGCTGAACCCAGCGGGAAGCTTGGGTGCGGACTATTCAAACCGCGCGGTCCCACCTGTAAGCTCCGGACGGTTTCAAAGAACTTGGCAGTCCCACCCGGACCCACTTCGCGAAACGGAGTCTGACTCCTCGGACCCACTTCGCGGAACGGATTCGACTCCAAACTTACCGTTCCAGCCTCTCCATAGTAGTTGCGCACAGACTAGGGGCAAAACTGAGGTCGATTCGACGCTAGGGGTAAAAGTGAGTACAAGTGGTCCGCTGTGGGCAATTCGATAAATGACCCAACCACAAATGAGTGTCATTTTACCATATATGTAAGTTAAACATTTTAAAATTTAACCAATTTTATAGGAAAATGTAACAACATTTATGACACTAAATTGATATCGCTAGATTCGTTTTGAAATATAATTTCATAATGCATGGATTCATATCTTATATGCCGATGCTATTTTCTATAAAGTTAGTTAGATCTCCCGGGACGCTCCCCCTCGAGCAACTGCGGAGGCGCCGCCACCGGAAAAACAAAGGCAAGACTCGGCAACATCCTCTCGGCGCTGCCGTCGCCGGGGCCGGCGGCGGTGGCGACACCCTGCCCGTCTCGGACGGAGGGTATAGTGGGCTCCTTGATGCGTTTCCCCGCGAGCGGGGCATAGGAGATTGGATCTCGGCGCTGGGCGGGAAGCGGCTGGCGGCGGTGGATCCATCTGCTGGTCTCCGCCGGCGGGTCTCGACGTGCGGGGGCGGCGGTGGTGTGGCTCCCGGCGCGGGACAGTTGGAGGTGGTGGCCATGAGAAGTTGGTGGGTTCTGGCCCACGGTTCTGATTGAGGCGGACTGAGGTCCGGCCAGGGACAAGGCGGTGGTCTGGCTGTCACGACGGCGACCAATTTGTGTGCTGGTTTACCCCTCCTTTGCCGTCGTTCATGCTGGGAGTAGTCTCACGGCGTCGGGGTTTGCGAGATGGAAGAATAATGGTTGTGGTCCTAGGGTTCCTCTTCAGACAAGACGAAGAACTAGCTTTTGCATGTCCTCTTTGATCTGGCCTGAGTGTTGGGTTCCGGAAGACTCCGCCGGCGATCTCCCATGGGCGTTAATGCCTAGCGATTGCTGGATCGGGTGGGATTCGGTCGCAATGCAAGGAGCGGCGCGAAGCTCTGCTTCTGTTGCCAACATGGGAAAATTCATAGTGAAGTCAGAGGCGGAGAATGGCATGGAAGCTGAGATTGGAGGATTAGCAATGGTGATTGGAGCCTTTACGTTGATGAGGAATTGGCTTGGAGTTTCAGGAATCGTGGCAGCAGTATGTAAGCGGGGGCGATAACACAGGTGAAGTTCAAAGTCTTACCTTTCATGGTGAAAATCTAAGGTCTGGCCTTAATTGGTTGTGCCTGACAGTGTTCTTGTTGAAGACATTATTTTGAGAGCGAGGATTATCTTCAGGGTGAAAACCCAAGGTCCGGCCTTAATTGGTAGTGCGTGGCACTATTCTTCTTCAAAACGTTGCCTTTGAAGAATTGGACATCATATGTTGTTTTGGTGGTGGTAGTGCGGCTGCTGCAAGGACTGTGACTCTGTAGCGGGACTTTTCTTTTTATTTCTTCTTCTTATTGTCTTTCGTCTGTGTGCATCCGTAATGGCTCCGGTTATTGCGTTGTTATAGAGGTTGGGCGTATTTTGTATCTCTCGATATTAATATACATTATTTATCTAAAAAAAGACAAATGCTAAAAGTACACTTATTTGAGAATGAAGAGAGTAGGTGTGAAACTCGAAAAGTCATGGTGGCGACCCCACACACCACTGCATGTATAATGCATAAATCGTGGACAAACACCCACATAAGGACTTATATGTAAATATTACATATCCTAGAACATTACAACAAGCATTGCGGGTCCAAATATTACACACTGCTTAATATTATGAGTCAAAAGTGAATAAAGAGTTCAACGTATTCCTCCTCTAATTGAGGGAATTCGAGTAGTACGGTGTTGGCGTGTGTCAACCTAGTGCACAAAAATAAAAGCACACTAAGAACCATGGGAGCTCAACAACCTATGTGGTACTAGTCTAGTGTTGCTCGGCTCGGTTCCTATAGTGTTGTCTAAAGTCTAAGTCTTCTCCTCAGCATCGTATGCTTCATAGGCTATCAGCTAGTCGACTCCCGCGATAGTACCTAGCAGATTTGGCTCCTCGTAGTATGTATCTTCGTCGTGGTAAGTCCCGTTGTGATCTTCCGGCACGTCTTCAAAGTCTAAGCAGGGGTCAAATGGGAAAGGGTGACGAGTGTTGATGCGTGTGAACACACGTTCGTTGGGAGACCCCAAGAGGAAGGTATGAAGAGTGCAGCAGCAAGTTTCCCTCAGAAAAAACCAAGGTTGAATCGACCAGTAGGTGGAAGGAGTAACTTCAGAAGGTTGATGCAGCCGAGATGGCAGGGCGCACTACCGGTTCATAAGCAACATGGAACCTACACAACACAATCAAATCACTTTCCCCAACGAAGCAGTGAGGTTGTCAATCTCACCGGTTTTGCTGAACACAAAGAGGTTAAACGTATGGTGTTGAAAACAGTAGGAAAACAGTATGAAAGCAGTAGCAGCAGTATGAAACCAGTGTGAAAGCAGAGTGTGTATTATCAGTATAAGAAAAAGGACCGGGGTCCACAGTTGACTAGTGGTATCTCTCCGTGGAAGATAAATAACATGTGTGGTGAATAAATTACAGCTGAGAAATTGACAGAAATGAAGGCTACACCGTAGTGCATATGTAAGACATAAAGATTACTATGTGATTCACGCGGGCATTACAACAAAATACATAGACCGTCATCCAACTGCATCTATGACTAATAATCCACCCTCCGAATATCATCCGGAAAAATGTTGGGTATTAAGTTGCAAGCAACAGATTATCGCAGTAAGCAAAGTGTGTAATGCAAACAATGTAAACTAGGTTAACACCGTTGTTCTCTCCCTAATGGAAAAAACACATCCTCCATCTGTCATGTTTCTGTCACTCGAGCACAGATGCAAAGGAGGCATGCACCCACTATAGAGCATAAATACTCCCTCTTGGAGTTACTAGCATCTACTTGGCCAGAGCATCGACTAATAACGGAGAGCATGCAAGATCATAAATAACATAAGCATGAAGATAACATGATAGATTGATAATCAGAAGACATAGCATTCAACATTCATCAGATCCCAGCAAACACAACATGTAGCTTTACATAAAGATGATCTCGATCATGTGAGGCAGCTCACGAGATCTAAACATGAGGTACAAAGTGGAGAGAACAACAATCTAGCTAGTGCTATGGACCCGTAGTCCAGGGATGAACTACTCACGCATCACTTCGGAGGAGGATATGGTGGTGTAGACCCCTCCGGTGATGAATTCCCCTCCCGGCAGGGTGCCGGGGAGAGCTCCAGAACCCTCCCGATCTCGGGATGACGATGACGGAGGCCTCGGGTGTTTCTCGGGACGAAGTGGTATATTTGTAGGGTTAACGTATCAGGGGGTATAAATAGGCAAAAGGGCAAAGACGGTGGAGGCCTAGGGGCCCCACACCACCCATGGCGCGGCCAAGGGGCGCCGCCCTATGGTGTGACCCCTTGTGCCCCCCTCAGGGCCTCTTCGGGACTCCGTGGAACCTTCGGGAATTCTAGGACCTCCGCACTTTGAATTTTCCAATTTCGAGAATATTTCCAGAACAACTTTTCTCAAACTAAAAACAGAAGAATACATGGAACTGGCTCTGTGGCATCTTGTCAATAGGTTAGTCCAGAAAATCGATAAAAATGACATAACGTGTATAGCAAACATGTAGGAAACAACGTGATAACAATATGGAACATCAGCAATTAAGGATACGTTTATGACGTATCAACAACCCCAAGCTTAGTTCCTACTCGTCCTCGAGTAAGAAAACTATAAAAACACGTAATTTCTGAGGTGACATGCTACCAAGATAAACTTGATCATCAATAATGTAAAAGCATAAGTAAGCTGAGATCATAGAACTTCAACACAAGCATGATAAATAGAATTTAACAATAAAGCATAGCAATCACCTTGCATCATGAGAAGTAACGAAAAAAAAAAGATCATGAATAACAATGCAACAAAAGATATACGTTTGTTTCAAGCATAGAGAAAACATGGCAAAGTGATATTTTGCTAGTCCTTAAGAGTGGGGCAAAACATAAATGCCAGGACACCTTCAAAGTTCTTGAGGAAGACTAGAACAAATAATTAGAGAACAAGCAATAACACATCATGAATCAATTAATAATCTTTCTGGGACAAATGCACATAAAATTCAGAATGGCAACTATGCTCTCTCAACTGTGCATAAGGTTAGAAGATGGAGACTCAACATAAAAGTAAAATAAAGGCCCTTCGTAGAGGGAAGCAGGGATCAACTCATGTGCTAGAGCTTTTTATTTTATTAAACAAAGGTATATAAAACATTTTTAAGAGAGGTGTATGATTATGTCAACGAATGGTAAACAGATAATACATTACGTCACAAGCCAACTAGACTTCACAAGAGCGGTTCCCATAGAAGGACGCATCTGGGTAGAAGGATCCATCTTTCTCTTTTGTTTACACAATTATACTTTGACTGATAAATCAGAGTCAAAATAGTGAAGAGAATTTGTTGTTATGAAATTGGGGCTAGGCACCCCGCTGCCAGCTCTTCTATCAATTGAATAAGCAGATGAAGCCACTATTCCAAGGTGTGAAATTCGAATCAACAAGTGAGAAAAACATTCTCTATTTACGTCCTCATGAGCTAAAACAGGAGCACTAAAAAGGAGTAATTTTGAAAGTTTTAAAGGTAACATATAAGCAATTTACTTTTGAGTGGCGGTTAAATACCACATGTAGGTAGGTATGGTGGACATATTTGGCATACACGAGTAGAGCTCATAGTTAGTACAGGTGGAGGCTAGCAAAAGACTGGGAGTGACAAATCAAGAGAGCATAAGAGCCATAATCATCCTTAGCGACATAAACATCATTAATCAAAGCATAAGTGGTACCAAAAGTTCAAAAACTAAACGATCATAGAGACTTTAAGTGACTGGTTCATAGTCATAAACATGGTGTGAGCATGCGTCAAGTCAACCAAATAAAACATTCAAAGGAGAACACCAAAAATTTATGCTTCAATATGATAAGAACAACTCCATGATTCTTTCAATGGAACATTAAACACTCTCAGCTATTTGAGGCTAATCATGGTACTAAATAACCACTAGGCTTTAGAATTAAAATAAAATCTAGCATGATATGAAAAAGTCTATCCACAGTCTATACAAGTTTCTACTTGCACCGTTATAAATTCTACTACAAGGAGCATTTTCTTTTCCCAACAAGCACCATACAAAACATGCTTTAACAAAAAAACTATCTTAATGCTACATAAAGCAAACATGAGAGTACTCACACAACACTACTAAAACTAAGGGCATCTCCAGCCGCCCCCCCCCCCAACACCCCCCCAGGACCACTTTTTGTGTCAAAAAGCGCCGTTTTAGCGCCGAATTCTACCAGTCAGCCCCCAGGAGCTGAAATAGCGCCGTTTTTTGCGCCGGCGCACCCAAGCCAAACCCAAGGGGCTGGGTTTGGCCTGGGGGGCAAAATGTGCCGCTTTGCATTTAAAAAGGAATCTTTCTTCTACTTTTTGCCCACTTTGCATGCAAAGATGCCTCTCTCTCCTACTTTTGCCCCACTTTGCATGCAAAAGCCCCCCATTTTGGCTACTTGGATGGGCTACGACTGGTAAATGACCTTGCCCCAAGTTTTGATTTTGCGCCGTTTGTGCTACTTCTTGTAATTCTTTTGTGCTGGGGGGGGGGGCTAACACGGCTGGAGATGCCCTAACAGCTCTGAACAAGAGATGCAATGAATACAAGAGCTAAACAAGAATTTTTGCAGCTGCTAGAAGAAAAACTAAGAATACGAGCATGGCAAGTATTCAAAGGAAAAAAGGGGAGCGTGTATCTCTCCCAAACAAGGAATGCTAGGGTACAACTATATTATTTCAGCAAGGAAAACAAAATAAAACAAAATAAAAACAAATAGATGCTCCAAGTAAACTTCATACGATGTGACCGAATAAAAAATATAGTTTCACTAGAAGTGACCTGATAGATTGTTGATGAAGAAGTGGATGCCTTGGGCATCCCCAAGCTTAGATGCTTGAGTCTTATTAAAATATGCTTGGATGAACCACGGGGGCATCACTAAGTTTTTAACTTACACTCTTCTTGATCACATATATCACCCTCTCTCTTAACCCTTGAAAACTTCCTTCACACCACACTCAAAGAGTATGTCGCATTAGAGGGTTAGTGCAACAATAAAAAATCCATGGGTTATGTATGGGAACAGGTGCTATTGATACTTTTAAACATTAGCTGCAGCCACTGATGTTTCGTGAAGCAAAGAAATCCACTTGACATCGTAAAAAGAGCAAATGCAAGAAAAATGGCAGAATCTATCAAAACCAAAACATTCTATCAGGACAAAAAAATTCGGGGCACTTACGTTGCTCAGATAGAAAAACTTAAAGAACAAAAAAGCTGCAGAATTATCCGAGGAATAAGCACAAGAAATTTCAGATCATTCAGATTTTTCTGTGAATTACACGATTTTTTACGGTGGACAGCAGAAATCTGTTTCCTGCGCAGAAATCCAAAAACCAACTCCAACTCTCGTCAGAAACTTTACTTGGCACAACTAAAATATGAAAAGAAAGATACAAAGGAGTTGCTAAGGAAGTATACAACCCCTTTACTTAAAGAAAACGGAGAAAAACAAAGCAAAAAAATAAAACTATGGCTTATCTCCCAAGAAGTGTTTTTCTTTAACGCCTTTTAGCTAGGCCCAGAAAAGTGGAATCAAGTGTTTTCAAGTGAAGAAGCATCCAAATTGTAACTTGTTCGAATAATAAAATCAAAAAGGCAACTTCATTCTCTTTCTAAGAAAGTGTTCTATACCTTTCTTGAGTGGGAACTGAAATTTAATATTCCCCTATTTCATATCAATAACAGCACCAACAGTTCTAAGAAAAGGTCTTCCCAAAACAATTGGACAAGTAGAATTGCATTCAATATTCAAGACAACAAAATCCACAGGGAAAATATTGTTATTAACCATGATAAGAACATCATCAACTATCCCCAAAGGTTTCTTTCTAACATTATCAATAAGACGAATATTCAAATAACAAGGTTCCAATGGTGGTAAATCAAGAATATCATAGAGTTTCTTGGGCATAACAGAGATACTAGCACCAAGATCACATAGAGAATTGCAATCAAAACCATTCAATTTCATTTTAATATTGGGTTCCCAACCATCATCTAGCTTCCTAGGGATAGAGGCTTCACATCTCTCTCTAATTTGCACGAGAGCATTTGTAATATGTTTTGTGAAAGCCATATTCATAGCACTAGCAATAGGACAACTAGCAAGCTTTTGTAAGAACTTAATCACTTCAGTTATATTGCAATCATCAAAATCAAGATCGTTTTTATCAAAGATAATGGGACCATTGTCTCCCATGTTTCTAAAAATTTCTGCACCTTTATCAAGAACATTTTTAGCAGTTTCAGGCAGTTTTGCATATTTAATAGAATAAGTGGGAGTGTTTCCAACACCAATTACTTTACATTGATAGTAGAAGATTTTCTAGCATGAGAAGCTTCAGTTTTACTAGTGGTGGTAATGGTGCAAACATTAGCTATATTATTCTTTCTAGCTATTTCATCTTCTCTTTTCCATCTAGCATGCAGTTCAGCTAACATCCTAACATTATCATCAATTCGAATTTGGATAGCATTAGTAGCAGCAAAAGGATTCTCATCTATGGTTTCAGTTTTAGCAGTCATTCTATTGATCAAAGAAGATTGAGCTTCAGACATGGATGAAATAGAAGTTTCTGCATGAGCAATTTTAACTTGCAACCCATATATTTCTCTATTTAAACTCTCAAGTTGATAGCTGATATTTATTAGCATAACAGATTGTTCCTCCGTGGTTTTAGTAAATAGTTTATTTTGCTTATATTGTTTTTGCATGAAGTATTTAGTGGCTCTTTCAACTTCTAAAATTCTTTCATTAGACATTCCAGTTCTATCATTATTACTACTATTAAAAGGATATGGCCTATAATTGTTGCTACCAAAATTATTCCTATAAGCATTTGTGTTGAAATTATTATTTTTAATGAAGTTCACATCAACATGATCTTCTTGAGCAACCAAAGAGGCTAAAGGAACATTATTTGGATCAATAGGAGCATGGCCATTCTCAAGCATAGACATAATAGCATCAAGTCTATCACTCAAAGAGGAGGTTTCTTCAACAGAATTTACCTTCTTACCAGTTTTAGATCTCTTAGTATGCCACCGAGAACAATTTAACATCATATCATCAAGAAGCTTTGTTGCTGACCCCAAGGTAATGGACATAAAGGTTCCTCCAGCAGCTAAATCCAGAAGGTTTCTTGAAGAAAAATTCAGACCTGCATAAAAGGTTTGGATGATCATCCAAGTAGTCGGTCCATGAGTGGGACAATTCTTTACCAAAGATTTCATTCTTTCCCAAGATTTAGCAACATGCTCATTATCAAGTTCCTTAAAATTCAGAAGGCTACTTCTTAAAGATATAATCTTAGCAGGAGGATAATATTTTCCAAAAAAAGCATCTTTACATTTAGTCCAAGAATCGATACTATTTCTAGGCAAAGATAGCAACCATTCTTTAGCTCTTCCTCTCAAAGAGAAAGGAAACCATTTCAGTTTAATAATATCTCCATCTACATCTTTATATTTTTGCATCTCACATAGTTCAACAAAATTATTAAGATGGGCAGCAACATCATCAGTACTAATACAGAAAAATGCTCTCTCATAACAAGGTTTAACAGGGCAGACTTTATCTCATAAAAATCAGCATTAGGAGTAGGTGGAGCAATAGGCGTGCTAATGAAATCATTGTTGTTGGTGCTAGTAAAGTCACACAACTTAGTGTTCTCAGGAGTAGTCATTTTAACAAGACTAAAAACAGGAATAAAACTACAACTAGAATATGAACTATTTTTTTGTGTTTTTCATAAAGAGAAGCAAACAAGACAAAATAAAATAAACTAAGCAAAATAAAAACAAAAAAGAGATTGGAAGTGAGAGACACTCCTTGCAGAAATTCTCTTCCTACCCGGCAACGGCGCTAGAAAAGTGCTTGATGCGTGTGAACACACGTTCGTTGGGAGACCCCAAGAGGAAGGTATGAAGAGTGCAGCAGCAAGTTTCCGCAGAAAGAAACCAAGGTTGAATCGACCAGTAGGACGAAGGAGTAACTTCAAAAGGTTGATGCAGCTGAGATGGCAGGGCGCACTACCGGTTCAGAAGCAACGTGGAACCTACACAACACAATCAAATCACTTTGCCCCAATGAAGTAGTGAGGTTGTCAATCTCACCGGTTTTGCTGAACACAAAGAGGTTAAACGTATGGTGTGGAGAACAGTATGAAAGCAGTAGCAGCAGTATGAAAGCAGTGTGAAAGCAGTGTGTGTATTATCAGTATGAGAAAAAGGACCAGGGTCCACAGCTCATTAGTGGTGTCTTTCCGTGAAAGATAAATAACATGCGTGGTGAACAAATTACAGCTAGACAATTGACAGAAATGAAGGATGCACGGTAGTGCATATGCAAGAAATAAAGATTACTATGTGATTCATGCAGGCATTACAACAAAATACATAGACCGTCATCCAACTGCATCTATGACTAATAATCCACCCTCCAAATATCATGCGAACAAACGTTGGGTATCAAGTTGCAAGCAACAAATTATCGCAATAAACAAAGTGTGTAATGTAAACAATTTAAACTAGGTAAATATTGTTATTTTCTACCTAATGGCAACAAAACATCCTCCATCTGTCACGTTTCTGTCACTCGAGCACAGATGCAAAGGAGGCATTAACCCACTATCGAGCATAAATACTCCCTCTTGGAGTTACTAGCATCTACTTGGCCAGAGCATCTACTAATAACGGAGAGCATGCAAGATCATAAATAACTTAAGCATGAACATAACATGATAGATTGATAATCAGAAGACATAGGATTCAACATTCATCAGATCCCATCAAATACAACATGTAGCATTACATAAAGATGATCTCGATCTTGTGAGGCAGCTCACGAGATCTAAACATGAGGTACAAAGTGGAGAGAACAACCATCTAGCTACTGCTATGGACCCGTAGTCCAGGGACGAACTTACGCATCACTTCGGAGGAGGGCATGGTGGTGTAGACCTCTCCGGTGATGGATTCCCCTCCCGGCAGGGTGCCGGGAGAGCTCGAGAACCCTCCCAATCTCGGGATGACGATGACGGCGGCCTCGGGTGTTTCTCGGGACGAAGTGGTATATTTTTAGGGTTAATGTATCGGGGGTATAAATAGGCGAAAGGGTGAAGGCGGTGGATGTCTGGGGGCCCCACACCAACCCATATGGCGACCAGGGGGCGCGCCGCCCTATGGAGTGGCCCCCCCTGTGGCCCCCCTCCGTGCCTCTTTGGGACTCCGTGGAACCTTCAGGAATTCTAGGACCTCCGGACTTCGAATTTTCCAATTCCGAGAATATTTTCAGAACAACTTTTCTGAAACTAAAAACAACAGAAAACAGGGAACTGTCTCTGTGACATTTTGTCAATAGGTTAGTATGGAAAATCGATAAAAATGACATAACGTGTATAGCAAACATGTAGGAAACAACATGAAACATCAGAAATTAAGGATACGTTTATGACGTATAAAGTGTTATTCAGCAAGTTCCTATAAGTGACAATGGCAAAGTGTCTGACGTTTTTTTACCGCCTTAACTAGGCGTAATGCAGGTTTTGTGGAACAGTTCCTCAAAGGTCAACTTTAGCTTTTGTAAATCTATGTCTGTCTGTCCGACCGGTAGTCAGAATCTCATGGGACATCTTTCCGGCTTTGAGCGTAGTCCCCTCCTAAAACAAGGATGTAGCTGACACAATTTGGTGTTTTCTCTTTGCGGGGGTGTGCCACTTTACCCAACATCCGACTCAGTCTTGCTGCTCTATCCGCACACCATGTGTGCTCTTTCCCGGTGAGAGATCATCAAGTCATGTCGAGCGCTTCCCCTATCTCCGCACATCCGCCCAATGTGACGTAATATGTTCATCTAGCCAAAACACGTCGGACTCAACGGGGCCAGCCTATCGAGGGTGTGCGAACCTAGAAAAAACCTCTGATTTGCCCATATACGACACAAAGAACACTGGCGAAATATATGAATTAATCCTACGGTATTACTTTCCCCGACAGGACGTTGTGGTGCTCCGGCCAGTGAGCGTGCAGAGGTTGCAGTACAGCTCCTCGTCAAGGTTGCCGTTGGGCACGAACCAGACGGACATGTGCTCCACCACAGCCTAGAACCGCAACAACTTGCAGAGGCAGGGTCGCGTCCTCCCGGACCTCCACGTAGATATTTTCGTGTGCATGTAGGGTGTTTGGGTTAATGTCAATGGCAGGGACGAACCGAGCATGGGCGGTTCTTTTCTAGAAACATCACCTCGGCATGTTCCTTCCAACTCCGACCAAGCAGCGCCCTACTGACTGCCCAAGACATAGCCAGTTCGCGTCGGAACGCTGCACAGCTGCCGAGCTGTTGTACGCAACTGAGGAGCCGATCTGGAATCAAGATCGGTGAGATGAGCCGAGCGGTTGTAGGCAGGGGGAAGGAGGACGAAGATTGAGAAAAGGGAACTTGCAAGTATGGTCCACAAATCAGTGAGAGTAGCCTGGAATTCTGGTCGGGATCTTTGTATTCCAGTACACCAAACACGCGTAGGCTTTAATTTAGACCGGAAATCACAAGTTTAGGGTGCCAACGACCGGGATTTTGAGTTTAGGGTTTGATTTTTCTAACCTCTACGATTTTAAGGTTTAAATTGGATTTTTTTCCTTTGTTGCTAGACCGTGTAACTCCGAGAAAACTCCATTTTCTTATTTTTTTCGAAATGGAGGATGAAGACAACGTTTTCTTTATTAAAAATAACAGAAACAAAATCCACCAAGCCTTACAAGAAAGTACATCAATCAGACGAAAGCCACCGTCGAGGCGAAAACTCGCTACACCTACAAGTTGGATGAAGGGGGTGGACCTGATCGAAGCCGATTGCTCTGACCTCATACACCTACGCACATCATCTAAAACTGGAGAGCTCACCCAAACCGCACGATGGCAAGTCAGGAGCACAATCCGGTCCAGCACACACCCGGAGCGCGCGCTGATACTGCACCGCCGCCATCTTCCACCGATCCATCTTCGGTAATAATCAATGCAAAGACCATGCCAGGCCTGCCATCGATGTCGACACGACGTCAGACAACACCTCTGCCCTTTGCGTGCCCATGAACACACGTCCACCGTCGAGACCTCGCTGCGCCATGCCGCCGAGACTCGCTAACGCCGCCACAGTAGAAGCAACGCGCACCACGACTAGACCCCTCGAATGAGAACTTGTTCCCAAACTATACCCTTTTGAGGGAAACCGACATCAAAGTGCCACCATCAACTGATCCGGAAGACCCAGATCTATGGTTTCCCCCGGAACACCTGGGCAATGGGCAGGAGATAGCAGCAACGACGCCCTCATCAAAGTAACGACACCCACGGATGCCACCATCATCAACCCCGACCGAACGGAGCTTCGTGTCCAGATCCATCAGGATCCGCCCGTGCCATCGTAGCCCTGAAGGAGCTAAATCCGCTGCGGGGGAGGGAGCAACCTTCGTGCCAATCACCGTTGATCCGCCTCAAGGAGGTCGGCCGCCACCGCAGGCCCACAAGCCACGCTGAGAGCTACCCCCGCGTCACACCACCGCTCTCCACCTATGTTGCCCCAGCGATGGCCCGCCTCTGCACGTAGAGAGCCATCGGGACACTCCCCCTCCCCCGTTGTTGGACAGGTGGGGCGTTTGCGATGGCAGCGGCCTTGGGGATAAGAACGAGCGGCAGCCTCCTTGAGCCGCCCTGCATGAGGTGGCCCGGGAAGAGAGGAGGAGGAAACCGATGGCGAGGAGGGGCCTTGGGGAGGTGGCGGCTCCTAGGGCCTGGGGGCGGAGGCGGCTCCTAGGGCCTGGGGGCGGAGGCGGCTCCTTGGGCTTGGCGGCAACTCCATTTTCTTATGAAATTGGGAGCTCATTTAGTGTTCCTTTCCTCTATTTTTTTCTTCTGTAAATTGGTAATTCATATGAACAAGTTTGTCCTTGATCAAGGAATGGGTAGGATTAATAACTACATGTTGGACGGGGGTTTTCGCTGAGCGGTCACCCACCCTTTGGATAAGGAGGAGGCGAAAAGGAGGCGTTCTTCTCGGGCCCGGCCCGAGCCTGGAGCTTCGCCGCCGGCGACGCCGGATGGGGAAGTGAGAGGTGAGGTGCTCGGAGCGCCGATTTGTACAGTAGATCTAGGTTTAAGTTTCGATGTCCGTAGTAGTAGCTGTTCCCTAGTGGAGTATGGCCTAGTGCCGCGGGGAAGACCTTCGTCAGGGCTTACGAGCGCCCGTTGGCGTTGGGAGGTGGCCATGATGATGCGGTCCAAGCTTCTGTGGAAGAAGATGGCGAGCGTTGTGGCTTCTGCTTCCCCTTTCCCCCCTCTAAATAAGCTCGTTTCTTCCCGGATCCGTCGCGGCGGCCATTCTTCCTTGCTGCCTCCCTTGTTCCGTGGCAGGCTACAGGGTTTCGACGGCGGCTCTGCTATTTCTGGGCGGTGGTGGTGGATCCAGCTTGTTCTGCGTTTGGAATCGGTTGTGCCTAAAGATCTTCGAGCTGCTGTGGTGGCAGGTCGACGGCGGAGGGCTACTCTGGAGTCCAGGGCAGAGCAGGCATGGAGTTTGCAAGCTTCGGTCTGTTCGAGCTCATCCTTGGTCGAAGAAGACCACGATTTGCTGGTATTTTCCAGCTTACTCTCAACCTCCGGTGTGAGGCCCTTCAGGAAGTTGGCTGTTGCTGAGGTGCTCGTCGGCGTCACCGCAAGTGGCTATGTCCCCGCGGCGGCGTTAGGCGACGGCAAGCTGGCTTTCCCCTCAATGCTCGGCGGTGGGGAAGAGGAGGATCTGATTGTAATTTCCTTTTCTTCGGTAGGGGTCCTCCTGCTTATTCCAGGGACCTATATGTTAATTTCCATGTTCTGGGGTTCCCTGTACTTTTTCTTGTACACCCACTGGATATAACGCGAAGCTTCTGGCCCTTCGGGGCGCTCCGTTGTTCAAAAAAAAAAAAAAACTACATGTTCCTTTTTATCGGTCTTAAAAATCTACCTCTCTAGTTTAATCTCTTGTGTAAACAAGTTGCCTTTAAGGTATTTCCTATAAGCTCGTTGATTTCTGCCACGTCTTTTCATGCGGATACGTGGAAGGAAAAGGAGTTGATGGAAGGTTAGTTATAGTGGAAAAGTGTGAGATAGAGTCGAGAGACAACAAAAGCATGAGTTGCAAGATAATCCTGCCATGTTTTTTCCTAAAGCCTTAGTTCCACTAATACGGAATAATTCACCATTTGGATGCTAACATATGGTCATATTAAGTCACTCAGGAAAGAAAACAGGAACAAAGTAAAGCAGCATTTGCAGATTTGCAACAACCTCATCCACTGAAGCTCATTATAGTCTGACAGAGCGGGGACGGCCTCTTTACGCTATGTACGAGTTACAAATGGTCCTATTTTTGCTTATGGCCTGCACTATGGAGCAACATCTTGCTACAGTGAACACACATACGCATGCAACAAATAATTCTGTTTATGGACAAGGACGCTATACATATGTAGTATGCTTTTCTTACCCGATACCTACACTTTCTGAAAACCGTTACCCAACACTGATGTACAAATAATCTATGGATCAGGAAGCTGTGGTGGTATTCTGTGCTCCGGAAGAAATTTATTATAAAACGGGAGCATGGGTGCATGGGAGAGTGAAGAACTTTGTCAGTAACCTGCTACGAAGTTTTGTTTTCTCATGTAAGTGAAGACGTGCACCAATCTTTTTTGTTGTTGTTGCTGCTGTTAAGAAAAGTACAAATTAATACTCCCTCCGTTCCAAAATGTAAACTTTTTTAGCAAACTATTTTAGCTTCCTAAAAAGACTTACATTTTGAAACGGAGGAAGTAGCATCTTGGGACCTTAAGGATGAAAATCGAGTGGTTTGATCTACGACGAGTGGCATAGTTGAATCATCACTTTTCTGGAAAAGCATGGACAAGGGCAACTGACTATGGACTTTCCATAGCTTTGATGAGGTGTAAAAGGAGGGATCCCACCTGCTGGACCTCACTTTGCACAATAAAAATAAAGATGTGCACTATGAAAAAGAGATAATGTGGAGCTATGTGGCACATGCTCCATCAATTAAGCAAACTATTGGTATCTTCCGAGCCCTAACTGTTTGAAAGCAAAATGGGATGAACACTGCAGAATAAGGGTGTAATGGGAACTGCATACTCAGGAGTACAGGTGTTATCTCTCTTAGAAGAGCATGGACAGCACTAGCAGAAAGTAACATGGTAGTATGCTTGAAGCAAAGGCAATATAATTACAGTTAGTTGGTGCCTCGGCGTGGTAAGGTAATTATTAGTGCAGAATAAGGTCGGCGATTGGGTTCAATACATAGGTAGAGCTGCAGAAGCAGAACCGCACACTCGAGCTGAGCTTTTCTGAACATTGGGTAGCTTGCAGACTTTCTTGGTCTTACATGTGAAGCCACTAATTTCTGAATTACTACTTCAGTTTCAGTCTCGCAGAATCATTTGCCAACAACTTTATTCCTAGTTTAAAATTACTCTCTCCGTATTGAAATGTAAGATCGTTTACTAGACAACACGTATCTTGACATGTTTTAGTGGAAGATGCACGTGAATCTACACGCTAAAACATGTCTAAATACATGTTGCGTAAAAACGCTAAAACATCTTATATCTTATTATACGAATGAAGTACTATGAAAGTACCAATTGGCATGAGCAATCATACTTTTTTTTTGAACTCACGAGCAATAATACTCATAACTAAGACAAAAGTCGTAACGTAAGTTTTTGCATACACTCGCTCGAACATTTTTGTAGAATATTTTTTCCTCGAACCTATCCTTCAGCTATGCAGCACTATCGAACCCACGTCAACAGTACGCTTCGAGCAAAGCTGAGCAACTGCTGTCACCCGGAGTATTATGAGCTTTAAAGTTGCCGCGAAGAAAAGCTAGTAACAACCAGTCGGCCTATAGAGCATAAATGCATAATCAGGCCACATGAAAGTTATGCCTCTGAAAAAGCCTAGGCATATTCTACTTCCGGACGTTGCTATCAAGTGACAAATAACGTACAGCGATTCTTTTTCGTTTTCAGATAGCAAAACTTCATATCTAGGATCAGAGATGCGTTTGCCAAGGAGGAAATGTATTGTAATAACTATGAGTGTCGAGTTCCAAACAAACTCCAGTCCCAAACCAAACGATGTAAAATCTTCGCTTGGTTGATCCTCTAAAACCGAGGTCGGGCGGGGATAAACTTGAACACAGAGGATGGTAAACATATGGACTTTGAAACCTTTGCGACCAAGTGTAAGAGACGGCTGCCCACATCCTCTTCAAGTGTCGCTTCACCGCTCCGTATTTAGACCTTCCCAAAGACCACCTTTGGACTTCATGATATGTGCCTAAGTGATTGGCAAGCCATCCACTCCGTCAAAGTGTGGTGGAACGAGATTATACACAAGAAAGGACCTTTTAGGAAAGCCGTGACCTTCATCGCCATGCTTGTTTCTTGGAAGTTTTGGAAGAAAAGGAATGCCCATGTGTTCCGGAATCACTCCATGACATCCTCCATGATCGTTTCTAAGATCGAAGAGGAGGCTCTGTTGTGGGGTTTGGCAGGTGCGAAAGACTTGAATATTGTAATGCCACGGGAGTAGGCTATATTTTTCATGGTTTTTTTTTCTGCGATTTGGGTTGTAAAACTTCTAAAACTCTTTCCATAATTAATGAAAATGCTGAATTTTGCCTCGTTTCGAAAAATATGACGGTTACATGTCACAGCAGATAGTAAAAAACAACAATAAAGAGCATTTTACTAGACTAAATAACAACAAGGGTACAATCCACAGAGAGTGCGCATTCGGTCTTTGCCTAGGTAGGATGCACACGGACGCATAAGAAAAATAGAAAATCATAAAACATGTATATGAAAACCATGTAGAACACTTATGTTTTTTTTTCGTGGGTGAATACTGATACGTCATAAACGTATCCTTAATTTCTGATATTCCATATTGTTTTCTTATTGTTCCCCACATGTTTGCTATACAGTTTATGTCATTTTTAACGATTTTCCGGACTAACGTATTGACAAGATGCCACAGAGCCAGTTCCTTGTTTTCTTCTATTTTTAGTTTCAGCAAAGTTGTTCTGGAAATATTCTCGGAATTGGAAAATTCGAAGCCCGGAAGTCTTAGAATTCTCGAAGGTTCCACGGAGTCCCAAAGAGACCCGGAGGGGGCCTTGATACATCATAAACGTATCCTTAATTTCTGATGTTCCATGTTGTTTTCTTATTGTTTCCCACATATCTGTGATGGCTAGGTTGAGACTCCAAGTGCAGAGTGTGTAGCTAGTGGCAAGCCTTCTTCGCCACGAGGGTGACTCGAGGATTTATATCGAACTATTGGGGAGCCAGTATTTCAGCAGTTGTCTTCCAAGCTTCCTCCAGGATCCTGCAAACAAGTAGAGAATTGTGTGCCCTCAACCTCACCAAGTGGTTGTCAAGCACAAGGTGTGAGACTTCTAAATTGTAATGCAAAACTGAAAGTAAATGTGCAACAATTAAATCTACTACTAAATGCAAATGAGAAAATAAATATGCAATGGATTGTTTTTGTATTTTTGTGATGCAAGTGGTGATGGAGATAATGTAAATTCGAATTGGAGATGCAAGTAAAGTAAAGTGCAAGTAAAGTAAATTGCAGCAAAGTAAGTAGAGTGTTTTCTTATATTTAAAATAGGACCGGGGTTCATGGTTTCACACTTGCATTCTCTCAAATAAAGTGGTAGACGGTGGACATAAATAATTACATGTTAGATTACAATAACATGTTTAACATTGAGTACTTTCATATGAGCATCACGTCCTAGCATAGAGATCTCTACGGTCATATTGATCCCTCTTATACTCCACCAAGATGCGAAATAAATCATAACAACTCGATAATTAAGGAAAAACCAGAGTATAGCTTTAAGCAATGTGATATGAAGTTGAAGTAAGAACTTGCTAGATCTAGTCATGGAGATTGATTAGTGTCACTTCAAATCCCCGGTAACAAGGTACTCATTTTTATCCCTAATGAGGTAACTAAGAAAGGTTTAACAAAACCTAAGTGGATCGCTGAACTTCTGTCACTTTCACAGCACTAGCCACCCCCCGTTACTCCAACTAATGCACTCATCACCCCACACACGCTCTCAAGAACTAGATTGATCAAAACTAGCAAATAAGAACGGGATACATAAGATACATCTACTCAAATAACTCAAGAGAAACAATTGCAATCTCATATTCAATAACTCATAGAAAAGATCCACCACATAGGAATTACAACGGTGCCCGTAATCATGTGAGGCAGCTCATACGGATCTAATTAGTGAAGCACATAGAGAGAGAGATACAAGTGCTACTTCCACAAACCCATAGCCCTGGGGTGGACTACTCCCTCTTCATGGAGATGTCGATGCAGATGACGTTGGAGGGGTAGGAGATCACACCGGCGGCGCCCCGCCGGAGTTTTCCCCTCCAATCTGGAACTCCAGGTCTCTGTTTCGGTGTTTCGGCGGCGCTCCTCTCCGTAAGGGTACGGGGGACCCTTTTTATAGTCGGTTTTAGGTCAAGACGGAGTCGGTAAGTCGAAGATGGAAAGAATTGGGGCCACAGGGGCCAAAAGGGGGCCTCTCACGCGGCCAAGGAATCTGGCCGCGTGGAGGGTCCTCTTTTGGGCATCCTTGCCCAATTCTCGTGGATCCTTCGCCCGCAAGTCTTTTCCTTCCAAGAAAATGACCCCCGCAGATTTTCAGGTGATTTCGCGGAAGTTTGCCCCCTGAAACGTCAAAAATAGAGAAAACGGGGTTTCTGACAGGCAGGGTTAATTCCATAAAAGTTGGGGGACTTTGTAATTTAACCCCAAAATACTATAAAACATTTAATTATACCCTTATATGATGCAATATGTAATAGAAAACCATGTGAAAATATGCAAAATTCATCTATGCATTTTACATGCATCAACATCCCCAAGCTTAACCCATGCTCGTCCTCGAGTATGAAGTGATAAAACTAAGATGGGTTTTGCATATTGAAACAATCATGGGATATCAAGGAGGATTATTCATGCTACATATAATCAAATGATTAATACTAGAAATGAGTAGCAATATACAATTCATGTTGTAAGAAATATCAAATATGCAAGCAAAGATGCTTCATAAAAGTTCACAAAGTGTATAATGAAATAAAAACACTATGGACCAAATGCATACACAAAATGAAAAATAAAATCCTATATTGGTCAAAGAATAGCATAAGGGAGAATAGAAAATATGGTGGACACTTTGGAGAAAACTGAGTAGAGGTAAAACATGATCAAGTCTTATTTAGCCTCTAAATTATTCAACTAAAATTACTAATTGAAATGTGGTATCCATTGATCTAGGACTCTCATTGCCCCTTTATCACTAGCATCTTAAAATTGTGAGTATTGAAGTAATGAGAATGACAAGGTGGTTGAAAGCCTCATGCCCCGTGAGTGTGAATCCGACATACCAATAAAAAACGTAAAATCATACGGTGAGCAGACTCGTGCTGAAACAGAAATTTCATGCACTAGGATAGCAACTTATAAGTCCAAATGGGTTTGACTTGACTCTTTATTGAAAACTCCAGAATTAAAACAAAAAAACTAATCTCTTGAGACAGCAAGAGGACACTAGGAAAATCCAAACAAAAACAACCGGGTTGCCTCCCGTAAAGCGCTTTCTTTATAGCCATATAGCTAGGCTTTACTTACTTGATAATTAAGAGGGATAAAGCTCATGAGGGAGCTTGTTCTTCAGCATGCTCCTCTTCCTTGGGAAGTGCTCCATGTTTTTCTTGTGAGGGAACTGAAACTTGACATTCCCTTCCTTGGAGTCTATGATTGCACCTGTAGTACAAAGTAAAGGTCTACCCAAAATAATAGGACTAGGGGATTTATCCCCCATATCCATAATAATGAAATCAACGGGTACGAAAGTCATGTGCAATTCAATCATAACATCTTTTACTTGTCCTACAGCATGTTTAGTAGAGTTATCAGCAAGGACAAATTCACTTGAGCACTTTTCTAAATTTTCTAGTTCTACCAATTCATATAATTCTTTAGAGAGTACCGATACAATAGAACCTAGATCTAACATAACATAGCATGGTGAATTTCTTTTCCAATTGAAACTAGCACCTTGGGGATCCATGCATCCCCAAGCTTAGGAGGTATCATGGCATCATTCTTGTTCCTAGCAATTTTATCTTGCAAGACATGATTAGCAATATAAGATCCAAAGCCAGGTTGATTAACATTTATAGTGGGATCACTAGCAAATTTTTGTAGAGTAGCAATAAGTTCTTGCAAGCTACTTTTTTCTAAATCAAGCAATGGATCCTTAATTTCAGTAAGCATCATAATTTCCTCTACTTTACTCTCTAATTTAGCTAGCATGCTTGATTCATGAGGACTAATTTCATCTTTGCTAGCAAGATAAGACATATATGGAAGTAAATATTCAGGGTACTTCACTATTTCATTCAAAGTTTCTTCTAATCTAGTAGGGACATGCTCACTTGTATTCTCAGCAATATGATCAATATTTTCAATAATAGGAGCAGCAATAGTAATAGAATTCATTCCTACACTAGGTTGTGCTTGTGGCTTTCCTGCTGACATGCTTAATAGAGTTGCTTGATTATCAGCTAATTTTGACAATGCTTTATCTAAATTCGAAGATTGAAGTTGCAATCCTTTAATATCACTACTAATGGATGCAATAGACTTATTTAACTCATGTATCATAGCATTGTGACTAGCAACTTGTTCCATAAGCAATTTATTAAATTCAGAAATTTTACTAGAAGGCTTCCACTTATTTTTATTAGCATTAGGATATGGAACAAAAGGTCTATTTGGCACATAAGGAGGTTTATTATAAGAATTATAAGCATTTCCAAAACCATTGCTACCATAATTCCTAACAAAATTAACATCCACACTTTCAGAATTACTACCAACTAGCTCCTGCAAAGGCACATTCTCCATATTTTGTTTATTAATAAAGGCAAGAATAGTGTCCATTTTAGAAGACAAATCATTGGTTTCTTCAATTGAGTTTATTTTCTTAGTGGGATTGGGTGTTCTTTCAGTATTCCATTTACTATAATTTTGCAATATGCTTTCTAATATGCTCTTAGCCTCACCTACAGTTTTACTCATAAAGGCACCTCCAGCAGCAGAATCAAGTATATTTCTAGACATGTAGTTTAGACCATTATAAAAAGAGTGTAGTATGGTCCATTCATTTACTCCATGTGATGGGCATGTTCTAAGCATTAATTTAATTCTATCACATGCCATGGATACATGTTCATTATCATTTTGCCTAAATGAGAGGATATTATTCCTATTTTGCAAAATTTTAACGGGAGGATAATATTTCTTAATGAAAAATTCTTTTAAATCATCCCAAGACTTTGTACTAGCTGTAGGTAGTGAAAGTAACCATTCTTTAGACTTTACTCTAAGTGAAAAAGTAAATAATTTCAGTTTTAAAACACTATTTTCCACATTTTTAAATTTTTGCATATCACATATTTCCATGAAATCATGAAGATGCATAGAGGCATCCTCCATAGCACTACCACCAAATTGCTCTCTAGTAATTAAATTCAATAAACTTGGACTTACTCGGCCGGTTCTCGTGCATAGGCTAGTGGCGGTCCCCCGGGCCGGTTTGCTGCATAAGTGTTAATAATAAGCCCTTATTGGAGCCGGGTTTTCGGGCCGGCTGGAAAGCGACACCCTTAGACGGTTTCTAAAAACGGCCCGACTCTGATATGTTGGGCATCGGAAGTGGCCCAATTTAATGTCCGACGTTGCCACATGAGGCGGCCTATTCTAGTGCTCGTCTCCAACAGATCCAGGATGTCCGCAATCTAGCAGGGGATGCGAATATTTAAAAACGCGAGCTCGTTTTAAAAAAACAGCCGTACTCTGGAAAGTGGCGGCTCTGATTTACAGTCGGATGATGATTTCATGGAGGCTCTGAAAATGTCTGGACGGGGTACGTAATTGTAAAATTCTGTACTATAATGTATGCGCCGGATTTTGCCAGATATTGGCGCAAATGAGTATATATATTGATAATTGAGCATTGCAATTGCAGTACATGATGACCAAATACAAGAGTAGTACTTAATCCGCAAAATCATCACACACTTTGATCTAAATCCTACAAGAGCTATGTATATGTTTGAAGTACCCTATTGTACAGAATACTAGCTCTCACATTACATGATCAAGACACATATGAATAACATCGTTGATCCTTTCAGCGCAGAGAGCGATGACCGATCTGATTTTAATCGCAGCGTTGCTAGAAAATTCATTCCACAGTATCTTCTCCAGCGTAAATTCACCTCTTTTATCTATAAACCATGATACATTGGCTTTATGGCTTGATCATTCCATTGTCAAGGATAGTACACCTGATGAGGGGATACTGAATTATTGATGAAATCCATTTCCAATCTTCTGCAGATTGGACCAGACAAATCAATGATCTTGCACGTAAAATTCAAATATGTGAATGGGCATTTGAGTTGGACTAATTAGGTTGTTACTTACTTGTGTATCACCCCCAATGTTTATGTATGTAACCTTATGGACAGTAAGAAAATCCAAGCGCTGATAGTGATTTCTAGCGAAATCAACAATTCTTTTTAGATGTTCAGAACATAGTGACGACAATGACTCATTGTATTCGAAACAATCAAGTACTTATGCGTATTCTACAAAATAAGAAAAAAAAACCACAACATTCTAAATTTATAGCTAGCTATGTAGTAGAGGTGTGTAATGTCTGAAGAGATACTAATTAACACCAACACACCTGGATTATGCAATCAACTATTGAGGTTAATTTTGTTACCTTGTATAGCTAACGGATACTAAAACACATTGACTTGTTGATCTGCATATCATACATTACAATTAATGTTAACACAATATACATCTGCATACATGTCTACAGATCTATACTTGTCTTTGTAGATAGAGGATATTGTATATATATAACCTGGTTGAACGAGCAGGTCCTTCTCTTCATTCAAGTGGTCAAATGTAGTTGCTTTGAAGAATTCGCGGTGATCCAAATCCACCGCTAACTTATCAAAGTAGTATAATCCGTAGTGCTTGACAAGGTCGTCCCAGTCTGCTCCAGTTATCTCTATAGTGTCCTTATCTTTCTCGAGAACAAATTTATACAGAAATCCATCTTGAGTCACAATTTTCATTTGGTCCCTATTTGTGTTATTTACATATTTCCTGATACAGCAAGGAACAAACTAGAGCAAACAGCAGTCAAATATCGATTTATAAAACCAAAATTACAAGACACATAATCCATGTGTGTTGAACTACTATTCGGATGGTAGTTAAGCAGGCAATGATATGCGAGCACCTAGTGAATCAATACGTACCATGTAATTTTTGTCCTCAGGAATGCGTGTGATGAAACTGGACCTTTTTCCTTCATTCTTCAAGTCGCACGGGCCTTCAATGTTGTGGAAGAATCGGCAGTGATCCTCCTAAAAAGTAGAGGTACGAAATGAATCATAGATCAAATTAGATCCACCATGTTGTACTTCAAAGATCCGAAGAAATCACATACCACTAACGGAGAAGAGAGGACGCTGGGTCCAATGAGACGGTGGAGAGGAGGAGGAGAGGGTGTGGTGGGCGTGGGGTTGGCGACGGTGCTTCTTCGTAAGGGAAGGGGCGGTGTAGTGAGTGGGGAAAGGTAGGCCGCCGGGGCGGTGTAGAAGGGAATGGACGAAAATTTGAAATGTCTCTGACTGCATTCGACTCCCAAATTGGAGTTAGAGCGAGGGGAGGAAATTGCCTGAACGGAAAAATCGGCCCCAAAACGAAAATATCGTGTCGTCCGAATATATGTGTGTGCTCCAGATATTTTTTTTTACTATGGAGGTCACATTGACAGGGATATTTTAAGTGTTTTGATTGAAGACCATTTTCCAAGTACTGCCGCAGCGGGTTTGCCTCATATATTTATTGATAAATCGGGTGCAAATTGCAATACACGGATTATTTATTACATGAAACTAATGTCGGTGAGAATGTTGCTCCACTAGATCTTCCTCTAAAGGCGTGTCCTCCGCGTCGCTTGACCGACGACGCGGATTGTTGGTGATGATCGCCCCCCCCCCCTCGACAACCTCCACTATATGGATGAAGATCATATTGGTGTATGAGTGCATTCTCTCCGGCGAAAATCGAGGCAACGCAGATATGGGGTCGTCGGTCATCGACTGCGGGATCTCTACGTGGTACACCTTTGGGACACTGAACATGTCCTTCATCCACGCCTTGACCTCATGGGACCACATGTCCGAGGCCGGCAGCATCTCCACAACCTCGCCGCCGAGATTGTTGACGAGCAGGTTCACCGCCTTTGCCTCCCTGGCGTGGAAAGGGATGTCGTCGAAACTTAGCGTGCATAGATAGCCAAGCTCTGACGGCGTGCCTCCATAGGCCTCATGCCAACGGGGAAAGGATAGGAAACTTGGTGAATCTTAATACGATCCTAGATACACATTATAGGAGTAGCCTTGATACGGTCCTAGGTACACACCATAGGAGTAGCCTTACAAGAGGGGTATAAGAGCAAAGCTCAAAGTTCTAAATTCATCTCTAAAACCTAGATCTAGCCAAATGGGTTCCTTATATAGCCAAGGGGGTGGGTGAGGGGCGAAAAGGGGGTATTCTCCCTCATTTGCGCAGCAACAGGGTAGCCGGTCTCAAGGGCCGGCCTGGTCGGGTCTTTAGGCTGGGGTGGGCGCAGCAGATCGAGAGTCGGCCTGGAGATGCAGGTGAACCGGCCCGAGGACGGGGTGGGGGTCGGGTCCTTCGGTTGGGCTCCCGGCCTGACGCGCCGGGGAACCGGCCCGAGGCCGGGGTGGGGGCGGCTCCCTCTGTTGGGGGCCCGGCCTGGAGAGGCAGGGGAGCCGGCCTCCCAAATTCCATCCCGCCTTCTCCCTCTTCTTCTCCCTTGTTGATGCCACCTTCTTGGACTTCTTCCATAGCCTCTTGGCCACCGTCTTGGGCGTGATCTTGAGCACGTTCTTAAGCATATTGGGCATCGTCTTGGGCTCCATGGTAGGATCAAACCTAGGCACGTATAGGGGCAACCCATGAGGTAGCGCATCATTCACCAAGACACCGAAAGCATATAGAGATAGGGGTGAGTTCACCTTGTCTAGTATCGATGTCGGGCTTGGTGGAATGGGGTGTGCTGCATCAGAACGTCCTCCCGCTTCAATTGTTGTCGCTGCCGCCGCCGCGGCGCACCCCCATCGAGTAGAGGCGGGGTTCCCCAGGCATCTTCATCCGCGAAGCTCCACGCCGCCGCACCCCTCCCCGGCGGTGCTCTCCACCTCGGGGTCGCCTTTTTCTCCGGCAACGGCGCCGGGAGCAGCCGCGCGCCACCGTCAAGGAGGAGCCGCAGTCAAGGAGGAGTCACAGCTCGACGACCTGTACGGGCTCACGTCGCCGTTGCGCGACCCGATGGACGGCGACTGTCCCGGTCTCCTCGCTGCCATGGCCAGGTCGGTGGCCACGTTGGAGCAGGAGGCGCCGGGTTGGCTAACGACGATACAGTCCACCAGCGTGGCCACGACCACCTCCAGCACCCGCACCACTCGCGCCGACCCCTCCTCCAACGACGCCGGGCCCTTCTCCAGCCACGCCGATGCTTCCTCCAAGGGGAAAGTCGTCGTGCTCGGCACCAGCGACGAGGAGGACGACGACTCGTTCGACTGGAGCGACGACGGGTAGGCTAGGGTTAGGGTTAGGCCTGCGGCGACGCATTTGCAATTTTATTTAAATTATGTAAAATATTTCTAAATTTGAATGAAATTTCAATTTTTAATCGCCAGTTTATAGACGTGCACAAGGTGTTTGTATTTATAACGTAGAAAAAAATGATCACCGGCTGGGGGCGCAGCGGCACCCGCCCATCAAATTCGCGGACATAGGTCCGACGTCCCCCAAAGGGGGTCATTTGGGGGTGCCGGACATGAATTCGATGATGCCCGTAGAGACGCTCTAGGTGCAACTTTTTTGCATAGCGTGTAAGCTTCTCTATATGTCTAGGCTTAATTGTTCTAAATTTGTCTATTTTGTTCCTAAACGTTCTATGGTCCGATGAGCCCAGTCCAGTTAGGCCAATCTCACCCACGTAGAACGGGCCGGGAAAAGGAAAGCAAATATAGAATGGAAACCGGAGGGAAGGGGAAAAAAAAGCAAATACATACGACGGAGAGAAGAATAAGCGTTGGTCACGTGACATCAGGCTACTGCAATTTACTGTACTCCGTAGATCCCAGTCCGCTGAGAACTAGACGCAATTATGGTAAGAATTGGCCTGCAATTTTGAAAACAAACTTAATTTACACACATTCAGATGCCACTCTCCCGAGAACTTCAAAGCCAGTTAATATAAACGGCTAAGACCTTCCGTAATGCAGAACGATTAAGTCGTATCTTAGACTAGCCACAATGGGAGTAATATAGGTGGTATCATAAGTGTCACATAGGCAAAAAAGATGATGTGGCACATATTTAATGAGGAGAGAGGTGTTAGTGGTATCATAAGTAGATACCGTAACATACCGCTTCCCAAGACAACATGAGTCTATAAGCTAATAAATATACTAGTACATGATACCACAAATATGTTACTATGCATTATGGAAGTGGTAACATAGACTAGTATCATATGCATGATACTAGTATATGATACTCCCTATTATGACTAGTCTTACGTCTTCCATGTCATCATGTATCCAGGGACGTGTGAGCCATTGGTTTCTTTATTCCATTGTGCATTAATTGCCTCTGCTCCATTCCATCAGAAAGAAAATGCATTGATTGGCCATGCTGTACTTGGAATTGCACCGGATTGGAGAGGCATCCGCGGAGCACTGGGAAATGTGCTAGGAGCCGTATACTACGTAACATACGGTTTGGCCCTTTTTCTTCATTAATTACCTCTCCATGTCAGGGCATCTCCGGTCGTTGCGCTCCCCCAGGGCCCAAAACGCCGCCGTTTCGGGGCCGCCGAGGCGCTAAGCGGCGCTATTCTGGAACCTGGGGGGCCAGGCTTCCCAGTCGCTCCCCGAGCCCATGATTCGGCCCAAAACAAACGCAATTCGAAAATAGACGATTTTTATTGAATTAGGCAAACTTCGTACAATTCGACGCGAATTTAAACTAAACATCGAGAAGTAAAACTAAAAACATCGACGACTATCCTAGGCGTCGTCGTCTTCCTTCGGCGCGGCGAGGCGGTTGGAGGGACCAGCCTCGCCGTCATCCTTCGCCGCGGCGAGCCGGTGGCGCTCCGCCCGAACTTGCACCCGCAGCCGGTGCAGCTGCGCCTGCTCGGAGGGCTGGCGGGTGCGCCGCTCGCTCCGCAGCGCCACCTGCCGCAGGTCGGCCTCGTACTGCGCGATGATCGCCTGCAGCTGGCCGAGAACGCTCGGCCTCTTCCCTCTGATGCGTCTCCAGAGACGCCCGAACGGCGGCAGCCTCCGCCGCCGCCGCCGCCTGCTCGAGGCCGCCGAGGACCTAGCGGTACGCGCCCTCGTTCTGCGCGGTCTCGATGGAGTACAGGGCGGCGTGCTGCTCCGGCCATATCGGTTGCAGCCTCCGCTCCCTCCTCCAGCGCCGGGCAGCCTGCCGAGCAGCCTGCGCCGCCTCCTGATCAGGCGCGAGCTCTGCCTGGACAGGCGGCTGCTCGGGCGCCGCTAGTCCCTGCGGCGGCTGCTGCGCCGGCGCCTCTTCCTCTTGTTCCTCGCCGTCGCTCTCGGGCCACGCATCCCAGAGGCCGTCCATCGTTGCTAGGCGCGGCGAGGGGGAGAGAAGGAGGAGGCTAGAATGGGGGAGCGGCGGGGAGGAGGAGGCAAGAATGGGCGGACGGCAAGGGCCGAGCACCCTTTTTATAGCCTGGCGGTCCAGTCGCTGCGCCGCGCGTGTCACCGCTGCTGCCCCCGCCATTAATCCGGCAGCCTTTGACTGGGGCGCATGCACTGGCCGGCCGTCACACCATTACTCCGGCAGACTTTGACGGCGCGGGCGCCGAGAAGAAGGTCACGGACGGTGGATCCTGTTCGCGCGCTTTCTCGTCGCGTCGCTGACTGAGCTGGCCCACGCGCGCGGCCGCGCAGTTTCGCCCCCCCCCCCCCTCCCCAGGCCGAACCCAGCGGGCTGGGTTTGGCCTGGGTGCCGCGGCGCGAAATAGCGCCGAAACAGCGCTATTTGGGCCTCTGGGGGGCCGAGTGGTGAAGAAACGGCGTTATTCGCCGCTTTCGCTGCGAAAAAAGCCCCCTGGGGGGCTCTGGGGGGGACGGCTGGAGATGCCCTCAGCAATTAGCCTAGGTGGCAGGCTAAGAAACGGTCCACCGTGTTGCATTACAGAAGGCCTAATTTTCTCGCATTCAGCTGACCGATTCTTGTTCGTTGGGTGCCCCCAACAAGTCGAGAGATTGAGCATGGGACGTCGGCGTAGTCGGTCTAACAGGTCCATGTCACAGTGCCGACTAATCGATAAATGTTCAGTATAGAGAACAATAAGTCATGGTCTCATGAAAGAATATCTAGTGTTATCATCGCTTTAGATGCTGCAATGCTCGTATTTGAAAAAAATATTTTAAAAAAATCTTGAAGAAAGTGGGAATGTTTAAAAGAAGGGTTAATTGGATAGATAACACTACAATTTTCAGTTATTTGAGAAACGTCACTACAATTTTGCTCTTTCGAAAAACGTCACTACAATTTTGTGTACATTCCACATATGCCATTCTGGCCACTTAGACATCAATACCGGCCAGTGTACTCATGTATTCATATTGTATATACGTATGAAAGGTGAGACCCACCAAAATTGTGACAAAAAATTTGTAGGAAGCATAGGATAAATTTGTGACACAGTATTATTTGAGAAAATAATAAAAAATCTTAAAGTTGCGGGTACAACATCTCAATTACATAGCTCCAGGTTGAACTCGTATGCTTCAGGATCAATATATCTCAACACATAGCTTCAGCATTAAAGTAGGCTGAATGATTTCTTTACAAAAATCAGCACTATATTGATGGGGCCCACCCTCATATGTATATACTGCATAAATACAGAGTATATTGGCCACTATTGGCGTCTAAGTGGCGATAATGGCATACTAGAGGCTGGGGCGCCCCTTGGGGCACCTCCTCACCGGTAAGTGGCAGTCTAATCTCAGCCAAATTACAGGTTCGATCTGTTTTTTCTCAACAAAGAATGTACCAACACAAATCAGATTTGGGAAGTATTTCGTAAAAAAATTAATTAGTACATATAAAAAAAATTATTGCCATTGACCTCAACAACATAGAGATAGTGTTTGACAACGAAAAAAATCATTTCAGGCTTTGATTATACAGCAACTACATCGTTTTTTTAACCCACATTTATATTCCAGGAATCAAATTCATCAAAAAATAATGAGACCATTGCAGCCAAAAGTAGAGGTGATATTGCATATCCTAGATAAGTTCACATTATACAAACTTTATTTTTCCTTGAAAACATCTCTACAAATGAATCAATTAAGAACATAGAGGCCAAAAGAATAGGTAGAATTACAGAAAAACATCATATATAACTCTACACATACTAACTCCATTTCTCCACTTATGTGTTAACCTGACACAAATAAAGTAAGTACTAAGTGTTTCAGACAGAAGATACGAAGACCAATAATTCGAGGTGAATCAATTAGAAACATAAGTTGGTTAGCAGATAAGTTTTGTTTGTGCCCTTTTCCCTCATGTTTCCAGATATTTTGTATATATATATATATCTCTACTATATAAAAAGGCTTAAGGTGATGATGGTTGGTTGGTCCGTCATGTCGAAAATACAGATTTACCCTCCACGGAATATACTTTGTCCCGTATACAATTAGTCCGAGTGTCAAATCCATATAGGATACCAGCTTTGTGCCGTTCCCGTCCGTCTCGTTTCCTTTGTTTGGTTGGTACGTCGCATCCTTTCCCGGTCTGCCGCTTATTCCATACGTACGCAGATGAAGTAAACGACTCTTATTCGTCCGCGTCATGGCCTTCTAAACAGAGAATAGAGTCCTCATCTAAAAAAAAGAGAATAGAGTCCTGCTGGAACTCGATCCTTACTAGCCTCAAACTAACAATTGTGTACGTGATGGCCAGAAGCGGCAGTCGAGTCTCCGATCGATGCTCTCCTCAAATAACTAACCATAGGACGACTCGCCATGGTCAGCGACAACGAGTTCGAGGACGAAGACGCTGGGCTGCTCGTGAGGCCATGCAGCCACCGGCCTTTGAGCCTTGCACGGCGAGGACGCCCGAAACAGCCGCTAGCCTGACCCTAACCGTGCAATGGCTTCCGTCTCCCACGATCTGTGGCTGATGCGTTGGCGGCGCGCCCTCCACGGCGAGGCTCGTGGCGGCCTGGACCTCGACGGCGAAGATGCCCAGCGTAGCCCCTGGCCGGCCGTCCGTTTAGTTTATGTGGTCTCTGGCGATCCCCGCTGCAGATGCCTCGGCGTCGCCCTCCATGGCGAGGCTTGGGCGCAGCCCCTGGCCCTCCACCGGCCCGGACTCACTTCTCACCTCGTGTCCACATCACCCTACAAGTAGAAGAAAGAAATTATCAATAAAGGGACAGATTCGATATTTATCACTAATAATTTTTCTTACAAAATGATCGATAGTTTATAATTTCTTATCCGTCTCCGAAACTAATTGCTATAGATTTAGTCTGCCAAAAAAAATTACCATAGATTTAAGACACTGTTTGCACCGAAGTTTAGTATATTTTCGGTGTCCAGATAACGCAGAATATTTGAGCCGATATTTTTCATCCAACAATATTTTAATTTAGCTTTTCTCATTATATTAGAAGTACAATATACAACAATGTGAGTGCCGATTGGACACGTAGACCAATTTATAATCAGGGTTTACTTAAACCAATTACTCAACTTGAAACCCAAAAACTTACGGATTGGAACATACGGATCAAAACTTGAACATTTTTTCGGATTAGTTAGGGCATCCAAGCGGGAAGAAGGGCTACTCCACGGTGATTTTTTTCTAGAGTAACAAGTAGCCGAACCGGCTGGTGGTCGATGAAGCCATCAATGGCGACAACACTATCATGCATGTCTTTCTTGGAGCCAACCCGGCTGTTGGCAGACGAGGCCACAAAGGATGACAACTCCGTCGACCCTCTAAACCAGGACATTGGGCTCTCCCATGGAGGCAATGCCATCCTAAAGTGTTATGCTACATACTATATGTTCTCGTAAGCCTTAAGACATTTTGACATGAACGTCGGAGTGGGAAGGAGTGGACGATGGCGAGCAAATTCGATTAGTGGACACCGAGTGAGTCAACTATCATGCATCTTATCTGTCAGTAATTATATTTTTAGTGTTTCACACAAATATTCTCCCGTTGCAGCGCACGGGCACATATGCTAGTATATATATAAGAAACTAAGTTAACCTGAATGCTAGTAATGGACTTTGGATGCAAAAGATGGGAACATCTATCCCTGGTAATGGATTTTGGATACAAAAGGTGGGAACATATCCCTGGTAGACCTCAAACAAATTGCATCAGGGCTAGGTACCTCAAACAAATTGCATCAGGGCTAAGTACTGTGTTTTGAGTCCCATCGCAAACCACAGGGTACAAATCCTTTGTGCCCTATGAACAAAATTTATGTAGCAGACAAGATTATAACTAAATGGCATTGATTCCATTAATCAACTACTAAAAAAGGTATCAAACTTCAAGGTGCCTATTGTCATTCTGTCATCCATGTTAATTAGAAAATTAGCAGCAGAGTCATAAAAGAAAGATAGAAAAAACATCCAGGTCAAAAATATAAACCAACATGCTACTGATGATAATATATTGGAAGACACATAATGGAGCAAATCTTGATGTAGGGTCAATCAGTTTAATTGGGTTATTTGATGTGTCAGTTTTATGTCATGCATTAACATAACTAACAACATGTAGAATCACATAAGTGTTGAAAAGCTAGCACAACCATAGGAGGGCAAGAAATGGAGATGACACTCACAATTGTTTTGCCGAGCTTGAACCCCGCATCGACAAAAAGGCGTTGCCAAACGAAGAAAGTGGAAAATAGTAGATACCTTTAGACAGACGAATTAGTCTGACGGAGGAGGGAACTAACAATATGCAGCTTCGCAAGGGATAAAACAAGCATGCAGCCGAGCCGACCTATGGCGCCAATGATAATCTGCCACGTGACCACTGCTGCGGAGGACCCATCGACGGCTCAGACGTGAAAGGCATGAGCCTTCTTCCGTACGGTGTCGATGCCGGCGGAGAAGTCGTTGCACTATCCATGTCCGAGAAAAAGAACAGCCCGCGTAACAGAAAAAAATTGTAAGATTTCTCTATTTTACACCATTTGCGGAGAATATTAACATTACTCTATTTCACGCCATTAGTGAAAGTAAATCTAATTACATGACTTGATAAGAAATTCATGATAGGTAGCAATGATATTATGAGGATAGGTGAGCTTTAACCGCAGACAATAATTATCTCGGTTCAGTAAAATACATTTATTTGGAGCCTAAGAGAATCTAAGATAGTTGTCCTCGGCACTGTAGAACCAGAAACCTAAAGTCAGTCAATGACACAGAAGGGTACGAGAAGTTACCCCACCGAAATTCTTCTTATAGCAAGTTAGCGAGTAACCAAAAAATATATCTTCGTTTGTTACATGTATGTTCCATTCAATAGTAGTTGTACATGAAAAGACAAATGATTAGCTCACTAATTGCTTGTACTTATATCGCCTTTTTAATCTTTCTAATGCTCACTTTGAACTTATATATATTCTGAATAGTACCGTGCAACTGCTCAGTGCAGAAAATGCTATGACTTGTAAAATATTATTCAACAACAATTATAGAATAGTGGTTGCATCAAGATCAAAGAACATGAATCTAGACTTGCCATCGATACCTTGCACTCGATGCAGTTGTTAATCCAACAGAGCTACCAAGTGATCTCCAGAAGTGATCTCCAAAGACAGTTCCTTGGAAATGACTACCAGGAAGCCTAGCATGAGCAATAGTGTATGCATGAGTACAACGGGGTGGTAAAACACCGACGAAATTTCCAAGATGAGTTGGATACAACAACGTCAAGAATCCTACTATAACAGCCACTTTGTGAGTCTTGGTGGGTGTATTAAAATAGAATAAGCAGTTGTATCACCGACAATAAAGAAGCTGCATAGAAAGAACAATATCGATAGCCTGAACATCACAAAAAAAGCTCCGGGAGGGGGGGATGGGAGGACATGGTGACTGAAGCATCAAACTTCAGCAATGCATAGCATACTGTAAGATTCATAGAAAACTATATGTCACAATGTAAAGAACAAGTCATGGAAAAGCAAAACTGAGAAAAATTACCTTGAATAGGCGCAATGACAACCTATCTTTTGTGCCAGTCACAACATGCAAACTGCAATCAGTTTCAACTCCTGGACTAACATTATTCAAATTAGTTGCTTGAAGATAGACATGGCCTGACACTATGCAAATGGTAGGGAAATAATTAGCAATACACCAGTATAGCAATTTTGACAGATACTCCCTATCAAATATTTTTAGCAAAACAACCTGTATTGATGAAGCTGATAGAACATACAACTGCATTTTTTTCCTATCCTATGCAATAAAGAAACTTAAATGGGCAAATAAACAAAAGCACACATACTTTTCGTGTAGAAATTTACACTCTTCATGTGGGTTATTTTTAACTGGGTCAAACGGAATAAACCAGAGACTTGATAGACGCATACCTTGCAAGACCGTCATAGCAACCTGAAGCTGACAAAAGAGAAGTAGTTCAGGAAATACTGGAATCCACATAAAAGCAAAAAAATAAGAAAGAACAGTGGATGATTTATTTGAAATATCAAATTGATTTATGCATATTAAGTTAATGATCAAACAAGCCACTGTGCATGGGCATATAGCTGTACAATACTGATCCGTTTGAGACACCAAAAGAGGATATTTCACCTCCAAGAAGCCGTGCACCATGGATTAAATTTTTTGGAGAGTGACATGCCTTCGAAGGATATCCAAAACTGGTTTTGCACCGAGGTAAATATGAAATCATGTTCGCTTCACTTTATGTTTTCCTGCAAGAAAAGGCACCATTAGCAATCACTTACTCCTATGATAGAAACAATCCTGATTCCTTGATAATGATTCCAAGCTGCAGCAATTCCAGAAATGAGACTATGGAAGATAGGAATAGCGTAATATTCTAATTATATCTCTATAATTTAGGTAAACATGAGATGCTCTACCCAAAAGTGGCGAATTAAAAAGAAACATTGCAGCAAGAGTACCCTGTGGAACCTAATAAGGTGCAGATCCAACAATTGATTCATAAGTAATTACCTCAGCTTATATTTATCTACAAATGCATATAACCATGAAATATCGTAAAAATGAACTGGCAATAACAAAGACTCTAGATTTAAGTCTTTGCCCAAGGCTCCACAGACATTTTTGTTTCTTAAAAAAATGAGCACCGGAGTGAGACTTTGTGAAAAGTACTATTTTCAGCAACTACAGCTCAATTATCGCTCGACCATCACATATGACATGGAGCACCCAGACGACTGATTTGTTTCTTCGATGTGCTGAGCCACACAAAAAGGGGATAAGAATAGTGCATGTCATAGAAAGAGAGAGGAAACTGGGTTCCTGTAACAGAACACACACGCAACCTCATGGATTTAAGAATGGCTACCTGGAGATCTTGTAGAGACGGTGCGCTCTTCCTAGCGGTGCAGTGGCGTGGGCGGCCTCGCACTTCTCCAAATCGATGGCGCCATCGCGAGCTTGATGGGGGGAAGGTGGTGGCGGCGGCAACGTGCAAGAAGACGCGAAGGACGACAGTGATGTCGCCGAGGACGGCCGTCTCAACGGACCACGCTTGTCTTGTTGCCGACGAACATGGCGACATCGTCGCTCCTCCTTCGCCGAGGGCGATGACGTCGTGGCCGGAAGAGGGCGGGACACGGGAGGAGGAGGTGCACGGAGTTTCTGATTGCGGGTAGGCGGCAATGGTTTTCCCTTCTCTGTCGGTTGGCGGCACGCCAGGAAGCTGCGTGCAGAGGCGACGGAGTGGCGGCGGCGCTCCTCCATGCCGCCTTCGATCTCCGCCCTGCCATAGCGATCATGCGCTTCTCTGCACTGCCATGAGGTTGCCCGCGCCCTCACCAGCTTGCTCCCGCGGGCCCGCACTATCTTTGGGATCCCGGGCTCCTCTGCACAGAACACACGCATACACACACGCACAGTGAGCGAGACGGAGAGGGAGTAGGGGTACCAAATCGAATCGTGGCAGAAAAGATTGGCACAAATCCAGGACGGGGCGGCTCAGATCTACAGCTTGGCGTTCGCTGGAACCCACGACCGGAAGCCGCGCTGGCCTCCGCCACCACGGTCCCCGGATCCCCTGCCCGCCGAATCAGCCGCCAGCGACGCCACGGCTGGCTCCGTGAGGATGAGAGGTCCGAAGCTGACGCCCCTCGGAGGCACGGGTCTGCGACAAGGGCCCGGCGTCCTCATCGCCGCCGTTTTCCGAGTGGCCGCGGTCTCTGGCCGTGCGGTCATCACCTGCTGCGAGGCGGGATGGCCGGAGCTCCCATACACGCGGCGGCCTCACACTTAAACTGAGTTTGCGTGTCTAGGGAGAAAAAGGAAGAGGAGAGCGGCGGCGGCCGGTTGCGTGCTTGGGGAGGAAAAGGAAGAGGAGAGTGGCGGGCTGGACAAACGGAGCAGAGGAGAACGACGACAAAACAACCGGACAAAAAGAACAAGACAAAAAGAGGAACTGCGGAACGTGCAAGCGGAGACAAAACGAAACGCTCCTCCCAGCCAAAACAGGACGTGTGGACCGCGCGAGGAGGCGCCCAGCCCCTCCGCGATTGCTTGTTCTCCGATGTCAAATGTACACAAAATTGTAGTGGCGTTTTCTGGAAGAGCAAAATTGCAATGGCGTTTCTGAAATAGCTGGAAATTGTAGTGGCGTCTATCCAATTAACCCTTACAAGACATTTGTCTACAACCACCGAAAACAGGTCCAGATTCGGAAAGCAATTTGGGAAACCAAAAATGGATAATTCATACGTGTTTTTTTTTTCTTTTTGTGACACAACTACTTTCTCCGTCTCAAAATAATTGTCGGTGGAATAGATTAAAATAGATGTATCTAGCAATAAAATATATCTAGATATATCCATCTCAATTATAATTATTTTGAGACGGAGGATCATACTCCCTCCGTCCGGAATTAAATGTCATAAAGTTTAACAAAAATAGATGTATCTAACACTAAATTATGTCTAGATACATCCAATTTTGTCAAACTTTGTAACATTTAATTCTGGACGGAGGGAGTACTAGATTTGTCCTCTTTTTTCCAGTGTGCCTTTTGAATTTGAATCTGAAACTTTTAAAGGTTGTAGACATTACTTTTGAACGTTCGCCTTTTTTTTGTAAATTTTTTAAAATATATTAACTTGATTTTTTTTTAATGGGAGCATGATAGCGTGTGAGAGTTGGTAGGAGTACTTCCTCGTGTCCTCAATTCATGGTACCAAGTGGCGCGGTATGGCGTGCGCGGCCGGCGGCGTCCGTACGTCATGGCTTGCGGAAGGAGTTTTCTGATCACTGGACATGGCTCAGGCGTGCTCACGAAATGCTGTCGAGGGGACGCTCCGCGGGAATAATCGGAAAATTGTTCGTACCCGAGACGCCGACCTGGTGCAAAGTGCAGTGCACGGGGACTGTAGCTTGGATGCACTTGATCCGCACAGACCATGCTCCGAACAGAGCGCTGTCTGTCACGTGTGCACGCATTTTACCTTCGGAGCGAAGGCACGCACATCCGTTGCCAATGTTCAGGTAGCCGTGGGGGAGCAGCGGTGTCGCTGGAGCTGCACGTCCATCTCGCAGAAAAAACGCCCCATCTGCTGATAGCCCTGGGGAACCCGGTCCGGTGCGCGGATAAATGCTCGACGTTGATCCTAATAAAATGCCTTTTATCTAAAAAAATGGTCGACGTTGACGGCAGCCCCGGCTTCTTCCGAAGGGGCGGCGACCGGTGAAAAGTAAAGGCGGTGGACGATGGCTGGCAGGCAGGCAGGAGTCGCCGTCAGGGAGGCCGCTTTCGGGGACAAGTGGCGGGCCGATCAAGTTAGGCGGCGTCGCACGGCACGGCACGGCTGGGCATCAGCGTCCACTCCCGGTGGTGGACGAAACCAAGTCGCCCATGACTCGCCTCTCTCCAGAAGATACCACCAGCCCCCTTCCACGGCCTTTTCCACGCGCGCGAACGGTCCAAGCACGTGCCGGCCGGCCTCCCCCTCCTCCTCCGCTACACGCACACCGCCGGTGTCACCGAGTCGCCCGTCTTCCTCCCGTTGTCGGAGGCTCAAACGCCACCGGCCAATCTCCTGCGGCCGGCGGCCGCGCGCATTAATGGGGGCCTCTGCGCTGAATGTCAGAGGCCTGGCACATCTGCGAGTGAATGAATGAATGGCGAGCGGCATGGATCGATCAGTCGCGTCCTGCATAGCTCTGCAGCATCGGGAACACCAGAGCATCGCTGCGTAAATTAGGAGCAGCATTGTTGTTAGTATTTCTTATTACAGGCAGGGACCCTGCACATCGCCCGCTATCACTGCCACTGCCTCCCGCAGTCCTGCTCCGCATCTCGCTGGGATACACAATGTACATCTACGATCTACTGTAGTACCATATGGAGGTTATGGTTATATTACAATGGCGCAAAACTTAGTCGTCGTTACGGAGTGGTAAATACTGTGGCTAGCACCACGGTTTTACCACCTGTACTAGCTAAACTGTAACTAAAACTTGACACTCGAAGTAAAACGCTATAGAGTCTAACTGCTCCCCGGCACCATACGCCGGCGGCCGACCTCCGCGCCCGGAGGCACAGGGAGGGCTCGCCGTCCAGGGCGCGCGCGCAGTTATTACCTTCTTGGGCTCTTGGCTATGTCATTTCTAGTGTATACAGTATGCTACAGAGTAGTATTGGTCAGGGCAGGCACACGCACTTCGCTACGTGTACTGTCCTAGAACTCCACGATGAGGCTGCCGAACGGCGACCGGCGCGGGATGCCCTTCCGGCGCTTGTTGCCGGCGCGGAAGCTGCTGGACGCGGGCGGCGGGGTCGACGGCGTGAAGCTCTGCACCACGCTGCTCTTGTCGCTGCTGCCGCCGCTGGTACTCGAGCACGAGTGCTCCGAGTCCGACCGCGCGTCCTTGAGCGCCGCTCTCTTCTTCTTCTTCATCATCGTGCCGAAGCTGGCGCCGACACCGCCGCCGCTGCTATGTTTCTTCCTCGGGCGGTGTCCGCCGGACGTGCCTACGATCTGAGGTACGAACACAAGATGTCACAAACTTGCAATGATGCATCAGGCTTGGCCAAACCTGGGAAAGTGAGTAAACTTGTGCAGTACATACTTTGCACCCGAGGGAGCAGAAGCGGAAGGAGTCGAGGAGGCTGCGCTCGCAGACCTCGCAGGTGTTGGTCACCCCCTTGCCGGGCCTCGGCTGCGGCCGCTCGTTCAGGAACACCACGCGCGCGCTGTTGATGATGTACGTCTGCACGCCGGCGATGTCCAGCACCCTCTGAATCTCCGACACCCGAATCACGTCGTGGTACGACGACCTCCGTATCTGCTCCCACGGCCATCATCAGTCAGACAGTCACCACCAAAAACGACGGGAATTCTTCCATTCGAGGAAAGAAAGAAATACTCCTATGATAGGAATCCATGGACCGGGAAAACGAAATGCCGGCATCGGGACGCGCATATACTGACCTGGATGGCGTGGTGGTCGCGGTGGTGGGCGAGGCAGAGCGGGCAGAGCGCGCCGTTGATGCAGTCGAGGCAGTACATGTTGCACTCGCTCTTGTGCGCGGCGTCGGCGTGGACCCCGCATTGCACGAAGAAGCTCGTCGCCAGGAGCGGCTTCAGCCACGGCGGCCACCGCTGGTTCTCCGACTCGTCGTCGTCGCACTCCGCTCCTCCCTGCACAGGCAATACATTCAGTCCGGAACCGCCATTAGGACCAATCTAGAACCAAGGAAACAGAGCAGGAGAGAAAAAAAGAAAAAAACAGCAGCAAACCAATCGGCTAATTACCGTGTCGCCTCTGCTCTTCAGCGCCAGAGGGGACGCATGGTCTATGGCCATCTTGAGCTGGCCGGTGCAACGAGAGAATGTGGATGTAGAGACGAGGAAGAGGAGAGAGGCCTTGGAGAAAGCAGTTCGCCGGCGCAGGAGTGTGACGGCTTTGTAGAGCGGGCGGGGAAAAGTAGTGCAACACAGGTGGTCAGTAAACAAATGGGAGGGAGGGAGACTCGGCGAGCATTTGATAGTGAGCTCTCGGGCTCGTTCTTATCGTCTCGTCGCGGATCCGGGCCGTCTGCCGACCCGGCAAACACATGTATGACCAATCGAATTGCAAACCCTAGACAAATTTAAAATACTTACTGCAGTAACAGATAGTATGTGTGTTTATTTTCTTTCTGAATAAATATCGCTGTCACGGTTCCGGTTCGGATTACATGGTGCGATCAATCCACTCGAAACAGCGCGCACTGCTACTTTTTCGAAGCCGTATGAGCACTACCACTGAACTCGTTCCATTACTACTTTTACACGTATTTTTCCGGTTTGGAAATAGCACTTGGTGCATCGATGCTTCTTCTCTAGGATATCCCATCGCATCTTGCGACACGCCTATGTCTCGGCTTCTACAGTTTTTTCTTCTATAAAGGAACATATTAGTACGAAGCATATACTTCCTCTGTTTTTCGAAGTAATTTTTATTTTTTGAAATATCAAGGTTTTTTTTGTTTGGGGAATATCAAGTTTGACCATGTTTTAAGAAAAAATATCAATATCTATAATACAATATTAAAATCATATAAAAATATACATTATGATGTATCTAACAGTATTAATTTGGTATTGTAGATGCTAGCAATATTTTTAACAAAAGCATGGTCAAAGTTGACACGGTTTAACATCTGGAAAAAAAAATATACGTCGTACTTTTAGAAACGGACGTAGTATAAATTACACCCAGAATTTGTATAACAGCATAATGTCAAAATAGACATCAAGAATACATAACCAAAATATATAAAAATCATGCTGAACTACTTAGCGAAGAAGCAGGAATTACCACACGAATGACCACACCCAGATTGCAAAAAAGTTCTCCAGAAATAGGATGCATACAACCAAAATAAATGAATAAATCCTGCTGAATTGTTCAGGAAAGAAGCGGGAACTACCACACTAGTGCCCAGGCCCGGATTACAAAAAGTTCTTCAAAAACGACGTCTCCAATAATAACACGGTGCACAGACACTATTGTCGCCTAAGCAAGAGATTATAGGTTTTCACCCTATATGCAAGTTGTACCAAATCCACCTTGAGATGGTGCAACACCGATTCCATGCTTGCTCCTTTTCAAGGTGTTTAGGGTTTGACCCTTGCCTCGTGTGAGTTTTCAAGTCCCACCATCGTCTTGATGACCGATCGCGACTTTGATGGTTGGTGACTTGATTACATCGCCACCCTCCCAAATGAGAAGAAGAGATAGGCTAGTGGGATCAACACATGCATCATTTAGGGATTCTAAAAGGAGCGGAATAGGCAGGTCTTCGGCGAACTTGGCGCTACCTATGGCGCACGTAGTGCAACTTGTGGCGGTTGAGATTGGGCAGCAGGCTCTCGCCTTCCCGGATGACCCTATAGGTTTGGGTCGCTAGTTTCTCTCATGTGTTTTTTCCGTTTTAGGCCTTGGCCTTTAATCTCATCTTGGCTGAGATCCCATGTTAAGAAGTTACCTGCGAATGACAGGCCGCCTGCTTTAACTCTTAAAAATAAACTCTACATAATGCCTTCAACAAGGAGATGAATAAAGATTTGCCATTGCAATGTACAACCAGTGAAGGTAACGTGGTGCCACGAAGCCCCGCTGAAAAAATGATGAGCGGACATCAGGAGCCGAAAACATCGAGTAACCATAAGCTCTCTCTGATCCACCGTGAAAGTAAAGTGTGGGCACCTAGAGGGGGGGTGAATAGGTGTTACGACCAATTTTAATTTTTTTCGTAGTTTAGGCTTGACACAAATGTAAATTATCTAGATAGTGCAACTAATATGAATTTACCTATATGACAAGGATAGCAATTAAAGCAACTAGAACAACACTTAATGCAACTAGTACAACAATTAATGCAACAAATACAAGTGAGTAAAAGATGAGGGAACGAGATAACCGATGGAAGCACGCGGAGACACGATGTATTCCCGAGTTCCTCCTTGTTAAGGGAGTACGTCTCGTTGGAGGGGTGTGAGCTCGCCACGAAGGCCTACTCAACGCCACAAAGGACACCCTATTCTCCGATGAACTCCGCCACAAAGGCCTAGTTCACCTTCCACTATTGAACCCCTTTGAGGCGGGGATTGAGTCATTTACAAACAAGTTTGGGCCATACACCCACAACCAAATTGGGGGCTCCCAACACTCCCAAATCACCAAGAGTAGCAAGAAGCCTAGGTTCTCCACAAGAGGAAACCCTAGACAAAGATCCCTCAAGCTAATGAGGGGGAAATTGAAAACCGATTGGTGGAGATGTAGATCCGGGGCTTATCCTTCAATCCTCCAAGTTTCAACAAGTTTGGGTGGAGGAGGTGGCAGATCTAGCTTGGTGGGTGAGCTCAATCAATGGAGTCTTCAATGCACGGTGAGCTAACCCTTGGGGAAGAAAGGAGACCTCTATTTATAGTCCCCACTTCCAACTAGCCGTTTTCTGCCCAGTTTGCGATCATTCCGGAATCACCCGGAATAATTCCGGCCTCCCGGAATAATTTCGGAGCAATCCGGATGGTAACAGAGAAATTCGCGGTCAAGTCGGAATCCATCCGGATTGGTCCGGAATAATTCCGAATGACAACAGAAGAATTTGCGGCCAAGTCGGAATTTCTCCGGAATAATTCCGGAGCCCGGAATCACCCGGAATAATTCCGAATTGCAACAGAGACTTTTGCGGCCAAGTCGGAATCACCCGGATTGGTCCGGAATAATTCTGGGCTGCACAGTTAAGCTCTTTTCCAGGCCAGAAAAACATCCGTTGACCTTTATCTTCTTCACCATTTCTTCGACACCGTATATGTGCTGATTTAAGATCATATCCTTTTGACAAAATAGCACACACGGTTAAAAACTTCTTTATGTTGTTAACAAACACACAAAACACAGAGATATCGAAAATGCACTTTCAATCTCCCCCTTTTTGTTGTTTGATGATAGCAAAAAGATTCACGGGGATAAACAAAGTGAACATAAAGAAATGGTCTCCAAAAAATAGACGGAGCTCTTCCTTGATATGTGTCGTGAGACACACACTTCATAGGCTTTGCTCCCCCTGTGTTTTAGACACCAAGTCGTCTAAACAAGTTCACAATACATGCATGTAGATAATAAAAATAATAATAATAGAAAGCATGATAGTAGCATAACCACGGGTAGAGTGACACAAACAAGTCATGGGGTTCCACACGAATAATAAAAGTTTGCAAACGATGAAAACGAAACTAAAGAAACTGGAGCACAAGCCTATAAGATCGAAAACGAAAGGAAAAAAGACTCGTGCTCCCACCCTTGCAAAAGCCCGTGAAATCCTAAATAGGGACTCCTTCTCCCCTTTGGCATCAAGACGCCAAAAAGGGAAAACGGGTCCAACTAGCGTCCCAAGAGATCACTCGAAGTCATCTCCTCCGCTATGCTCATCTTCATCTTCCTCTTCCTCCTCTCCATGATCACGATCTCCCAGGTTGCCAGCCTCATCAAAATCATCCTCAGCAGATTCACCCTCATCATCACCATCAGCTGGAGGCACCCCAAAGTAGAAATCATCATCATTGATCTCGGGCATCTCAGTGGGAACATAGACAGTAGGAGCAAGATATGAACGATCCTCGGGCACAACAATCCCAGCAGCTTCAGCATTCTGAATGCGGCGGGTCTCCTTGGCCAACTCCCTGGCCTCATGGGCAATCGCCCTAGTGTCACTGCACATATTGAACATGGCCTTGAAGAACTTAGCAATGCCACTAGATGGACGCTGAGAGGCACCGCTCGTGGAAGCAGAAGGAATATCCATAGGTGACTTGGACTTGGCCCTAGTGTACTCAGGAATCTCCACACCACGAATGAGAGAAGGCACCATCTTCTTGCCCTTGACCACTGGATAGTCATCCATGATCTCAACTCCCATCTTGGCATTAATGAACCTCTGAATCAATGGGCCATAAGCAGGCTTCCTCTTCTCCATGACCCCAATGCAAATCTCACGGTACAGAAAGTCCATCACATAAATCTTTCTCTGATTTTGAGGCCTGGTGAGGAACATGAGGTTCACCATAAAGGCCCTAATAGCAGAATAGTCACCAGCCTTGATCACAATGGAGGCACGGAAGATCTTGGACAACAGGTTGTAGTAGGGGTACATGTTGGAATTGAATGGCCTAGTCTTTCCCTAAGCATCAGGAGGATAGCAGAATTCCAAGATGTAGTTATCATACTATGGGTTGTCATGTACCTTGAAACCATGATGACCATAGGTGGCAGTCCATCTGTAACCCAGTGCCTTAGCAAATTCAACCAAGTTTCTCGAGACCTTCTGATCCCTAGACATCCAAGTCATAGTGCGCACGGCATCACACGTGCAGTGGACAATGCAATAGAACTGAGCAATCAAGTCTGGGCAATACTCACACTCAAACTCCAGAAGTGGTGCCACACCCAGTTTCACCAAGCAAGCATGAACATGACAAAGATCACCATTCTTGTGGCTATGATAGAAGTCCATGTCAATCTGCGTCTGCTCACAGACAAGAGGGTTCTGAGTGGAATAGAAATCATCCCAACACTTTTGCTGAAGGTTTGTCCAGAAGCGAGGATCCTCACAAGTGGACTCAACAAAACGGTATGGGTTCTTCCTCTTGATGTACTTCCACTGGGGGATGGAGTAGGACTTCAGATCCCCTTCGGGCAGCTTCTCAATCTCACTGTCATCACGATTCCCACTATGGTGACCGGAGGTGCGACCCCTGATGGGACGAGCACCCCTTCCAGCTGAGGCCTTTCTCTTGGTACCCGGACGAGAGCCGGCACCTGTGAATAGAGGACATAGGAATAGCAAAAGATGAGTGCATATGCCAAAAGGGAACAAAGGAACTCCAAAAGGTTTGATGTAGTGAAAGTTTGCGAAATTTTGGCAGGATCCGGAAATATTCCGGAGGTCCGGAATTATTCCGGCTGGGTCGGATTTGTCCGGAAAAATTCCGGGCTCCTCGATCTGACTCGAGAAAACCCCAAAAAATCGAAAACTTGACTTTCTTACTGCACCAAACATTGAGGAATACCATGGAAATGATCCTAGAGGTAAACTACATGCTGGAAATCGTGGGAGTGACAAAAAATGGGATGGATCTAAGTCTAGATTGGTAAATGTTTAGACTAGATCTAAGATGCCATGGGATCTAGGTATAGAGATTAGCAAGATGAACTAGCTGATAGGAACTCGGATCTAGATCAAACCCTAGGAGAGATTTCATCTAGAACCAAAATCAACCAATAAAAATGAGAAAGAAGAGATGCCAATCACAATACCTTCCATGGGGGATGTCCTTGTCCAAGGAGGGATCAAAAATCCTCTCTAGGGGCAACGGGGACGGATGCAACGAACTATGGTGGCTAGGGCACGGGAGAAAGGGGAAAAGTGGAGAAAAAACTGTCTCCCGTGCGTGCGGGCCTATTTATAGCGAAAACTGGCAGGTCCGGAATGGCCCGGAATTAATCCGGCTGGGTCGGAATTATTCTGGATGAACCTGGAATTTTTCCGGCTGGGTCGGATTGATCCGGAATAAATCCTGCCAGACCAGGATTTGCTCCAAACAAGACCAGAAATGACAGTTTGGAAAGGCGAGGAATGATGTGTCTTTGTGTGGAGTAAGGCATATGCATAGATGAACATAAGGAGAGGACAAATGGACAAAACACAAATGGGTTAGAATTCCTAGTCTTACTTCTCGGGGAAGATGCAAATAAGATTCAATATAGAAACGAGAAGTAGTATTCGGAACAACAACTCAATGAATCCAAAAGCAACCAACTAAGAACCAACTCTTGAAAGGAGAAGAGGTTGGTGGCCTAGGCCACCATGTAAGAGTTCATGGTATGCAACCGCGAAGATATATCTTGGAGTCATTGCCATTACTCAACATTTAAGCTCACAATTCAACATTAGAAAAAGAGTAACAATGAATTTTTGCTTTCGCCGTGATGGGGGAGGGAGAACCCAATGTGTTAGGATAACACTCCCCCTATGTCCATGCCTATACCTAAACCAAAACACGTTTCATCTATAGGGGTGTGTGCAGGATCCTCAAGTCAAACTCCTAGAATCAATGACATTTAGTTCATTCATCAAGAACAAGAATCTTGCATCGTCAATTGGCTTCGTGAATATATCCGCAAGATTGTCCTTGGTGGGCACATAAGATAGTGCAATATCCCCTTTTGCCACATGGTCTCGGATGAAATGATGGCGTATCTCAATGTGCTTCGTTCTTGTATGTTGCACGGGGTTGTAGGCGATCTTGATAGCACTTTCATTATCACACAAAAGTGGCACCTTATCCAAATGAACTTCATATTACTTGAGAGTTTGCCTCATCCATAGCAATTGGGTGCAAGCACTTGCGGCGGCTACATACTCGGCTTCGACGATGGAGAGAGATATGCAATTTTGCTTCTTGGAAGACCAACTCACCAAGGACCTACCAAGAAATTGGCAAGCCCCGGAAGTAGACTCCCTATCATCTTGATCACCCGCCCAATCGGAATCCGTGTAGCCCTTAAGAGAAAATTATGCTCCCTTTGGGTACCACAAACCAAATCTTGGGGTATGAACCAAATAACGAAAGATCCTATGGACCGCCATCAAATGGCGTTCCTTAGGAGCTGCTTGATACCTTGCACACACACCTGCACTCAAAACGATATCTGGCCTAGATGCACAAAGATAGAGCAAAGAACCAATCATAGAACGATACAACTTTTGGTCCACATCTTTACCCTTCGGGTTACGTGATAGGTGGCACTTGAATTCCATAGGAGAAGACTTGATCTTTGCATTTTGGAAGTTAAACCTCTTGATCATGTCTTGGGTATACTTGGCTAGAGAAATGAAAGTTCCACGAGCCAATTGCTTGACCTCAAAACCAAGAAAGAATTTAAGCTCTCCCATCATAGACATCTCGAACCTGTCAGTCATAATCTTAGAGAACTCATTATTGAAAGCTTGGTTAGTTGAGCCAAAGATGATATCGTCCACATATAGTTGGCATATGAAAAGCTCTCCCTTTACTCTTTTGGTGAAGAGAGTGGGGTCGATCTTCCCAACTTCGAAACCACGGTCATCTAACAACTCTCTAAGGTGCTCATACCAAGCGCGTGGTGCTTGTTTGAGACCATAGAGAGCCTTGTCAAGTTTGTAGACATGGTTAGGAAAGTTGAGATTCTCGAACCTCGGAGGTTGCTTAACATAAACCTCCTCTTTTAGTGGACCATTCAAGAAAGCACTTTTAACATCCATTTGTTGCAATTTGAAATTATGCGAGGATGCATAAGCAAGGAGGATACGGATGGACTCAAGGCGTGCCACGGGTGAATAGGTTTTATCAAAGTCAATGCCTTAAACTTGAGTGTAACCTTGAGAAACAAATCTTGCCTTGTTCCTTATTACAATGCCATGCTCATTCTTGCTTGTTCTTGAATATCCACTTAGTGCCAATAACATTGTGGCAATCTTTGGGCTTCTCAACCAATCTCCAAACTTTGTTGCGCTCAAAATTATTGAGCTCATCATGCATTGCTTCAACCCAATCGGAGTCCTCAAGAGCTTCAAACACTTTCTTAGGTTCCACCATAGATATGTGAGCTTGATGCTCACTAAAATGTGCCAATTGCCTTCTTGTGGATCTTCTAGCTTGAATATCTTCCAAGACCTTGTTGTCTTGGGCATCAATATTCTTCAAAGGTCTTCTTATCCTTTTAGCACGATGGGCTTCGATCTCCGCATTATTGCGCGGAGGAATCACTTGATCATCTTGATCATTTGGGTCCCCATCTTGACCAACTTGGCCTTGATCGTCATCATCATCATCATCATCAACAATATCTCCAACACTAGCTTCAACTTGAGGAGAGGATGAAGAGGATGGTTGATCTTTGCCTTGACCTTGACTAGCATGAATGATAGGAGTGGTTGCATCTTGTGTAGTAACTTGGTCAATAAGAGGAGGGTCTTCAACATGTTCTTGGTTAGGTGTAGCACTTGACTCCTTGGCTTGTTCTTCTATTGTAGAGGAGGGCTCCACTTGAGTAGAGCATAGTCCTTCTCGAGTCGCCATAAGGTGTCCCTCAATGGGGCGGAAAAATCCCACACCCATCCTTTCCTATGGTTTCTTGAGGTATTTCAACATCTAAATTAGAAACATGAAATTGTGCCACTTGGGAGCCATCATTTTCCTCGAAAACCACACTACAAGATTCTATGACAATCCTTGAGGCTTTGTCAAAGACTCTATAAGTGTGGGATTCGGCACCGTAACCAACAAATATACCCTCAATAGTTTTGGATTGAAATTTAGACAACCTAACACCCTTTATCAAATAAAAGCACTTACAACCGAATATACGGAAGTAGGAGACGTTGGGCTTGTTGCCGGTGAGGATCTCATATGGAGTCTTGTCCAAGCCTTTGCGGATGTAGAGGCGGTTGGAGGAGTGGCATGCGGTGGATATGGCCTCGGCCCATAAATATTGGGGAGAAGTGTACTCCGCCAACATGGTCCTTGCCATATCCAAGAGAGTGCGATTCTTCCTTTCGGCAACACCATTTTGTCGAGGAGTGTAAGTGGCGGAGTATTGATGACGAATGCCCTCTTTCAAAGTGTAGTTCTTGAACTCCGAACCATTATCACTCCTAATAGCCATGATTTGCACATTGTGTTGACGTTGCACTTCGTTGGAGAAATCAATGATGGTTTGTTGAGTTTCACTCTTGCACTTGAAGAAATAAACCCAAGTGTATCTTGAATAATCATCGACAATCACCAAACAATACGTCTTGCCACCAAGACTTGCCTCGGGCACGACACCAAAGAGATCAACATGGAGAAGCTCCAAGATCCTCTTTGATGAAATAATAGTCTTGGCCTTGTGCGCCTTATCATGCATCTTCCCTTCAACACACGACCTACAAACACGATCCTTTGAAAAGGAAACATTTTATTTTAGTCTGACAATAAGGCCACCTTTGTAAACACTTTGCAAAGTTATCATGTTTACATGGGATAAGCGGCGATGCCACAACCATCCCACGTCCGCCTTTCCGAAAAGACACATTGTTTGAGAGTTGGTAGACTTCGAAAAGTCCACCACGAACAACTCATTTTCAACATGTCCCACGTAAGCGACGTCAAGAGTCTTGCTCCTCAAAAGGACCACAATATCAACATCAAAAAAGACGGAGAAACCTATCTTTCCAATAGAGCGGACGAAAAGTAAATTGTAACCAAGGGATTCGACAAGCATGACGTTCACGATAGTGATATCGGGAGCAACCACAACCTTGCCGAACCCGGATACCTTAGACGAGGACGAGTCTCCATAAGTGACGGTTGCTTGTATGTCATTTGGGCGCAACTCCGTCACAAGTTCTTTGCTTCCGGTTATATGGCTAGTGCATCCACTATCAATTATACATTTAGTCCCACCGGAAGCATAGTACTGCAAGAGATCATTGACTAGAGTTAGGACCCGAGAAGGGTCCCTTCATGTTAGTAACAAGGGTCTTTGGAACCCAAATAGCATAGTCAATGTAACCCTCAATAGGACCAACATATTTAGCTTGCACAACACCATAATAATCAACATATAAGAAATGGTGTGGATTGTTAGTTCCCGCGGAGGTGCTACGAGTAGTGTTGTCCCTCATGACACTACTACTCGACGCAACATTGCTTGCTTGTGCGGGTGTGCTACGAGTAGTGTTGTCCCTAATTACAATACCACTCGAAGCACCATTGTTGGTCTTCTTCTTGTTTTTCTTCTTCGTGTTCTTCTTCTTGGCAACATATCCAAGACCTTGCTTGCCCACTTGTGGCCTTGGAGCACTCAATTGTGGTATAGCAATGACCACATTCAAGCTAGGGGCAACCACTTGTGGGGTAAAGATTACAACCTTGTCAACTTGAGGACCTTTGACCTCGAGCCTTGCAAGCTCAACCTTCAACCTAGAATTTTCCTCAATAATATTTGCATGATCACAAGAACAAGTAGAGGTGCTAGGGTTGTTAAGTTGATTGAGTTGAGTTTGAACTTGTTCATGCAACTCTTTGAGGGAATAATGTTGACTCTCCAAAGCTTTGTGAGCATCGGTTAGTTTTTCAAACTCCTCGGTTAGTTTACCATGACCAACCCCAAACTTGACTTTATCCTTTTTAGCCTTTTTATATTTAGTGATAGCAAGATCATGTTCCTTAGTGATATTAGAAACAAGTTCATTATGAGTTTCTTCAATAGATTAAAGTTCCTCCTCGAGAGAAACTCTACCATCATGCTCTTCCTCAAGAGTCATAGAGAGGGATGCAATTTCATCCGCATCCCTTCTTTCAACCTCACCTTTTTTTCTCAAGAGCTTCTTGGGCCTCTCCCAATTGGCTCATGAGATGCTCAAAGTACTTCTTGGTCTCCCCTTGCATGTTAGACATAAAATGTTCCAAGGAGAGCCTCTCATCTTCTACTCTAAGATTAGCAAGATGTTCTAGATCACTAGGGGTCTTAGAGTTGGAGGAAGGTTATACCTCCGTGGCCTTAGCCAAGAAGCACTTGGCATTTCGTTGAGGATGATTGTCATTGGGGGATTCAAAGATAGATGAAGATGATGGAGTAGAGGCAATAGCTAAAGCGGCCACTTCATTTGGGGTTTCTTCTTCTTCATCATTCCCGGAATCATACTCCTCTTGAATCAATAGCACAAACTTGGTGTGAGACTTCTTGTTGAATGGTTTCTTCTTTAAATGAGGTTTCTTGTACTCAACCTTGGACCTGTCCTTGCGGATGAGCTTGCCACTATGGAGTTCTCTATTTTCATAGGGACACTCCGCAATGAAATGATGCTTATCTTGGCAATTGAAGTAATAACTTACTTTTTGAGCCCCATAATTGCCATAGCAATACTTGGTCTTCTCCTCAAAAAACTTCTTGCCCTTTGGAGGATTCCTCCAAAACTTTTGCACAGTGAGAGCAATGCGATCCTTTAGCACGGGATCATAGTCTTGTTCCTTCAAGGGAGGCAACGCCTCTTCTCCTTCTTCTTCAAACTCAACCTCTCTTGACACAACCTTGGCCTTCAAAGCAACCGATGCCCCTTTGTGCATTCCAATGGCCCTAGCACGGTTGTCAAGAGCATTCTTGGTTTGCACTTGATAGGAGCACATTTCTTGCATCACTTGAGTCGAGGTCATGGAAGAGAAATCATGTCTTCCTTGAATGCTCTTCAAGTCCGCGCCCTCAAATGGCATTAGGGAAATCATGTACTTCCCCTTGATACAAGCATCATCAATGTACTTGTACCAACATTTGAGAAGACGGTGGCAAGAGTCTTGAGTCTTCGGTACATGTCTACATGGTCCTCTCCATCATGCATATAGAACCCTTCGGCCTCACAAACATGATGACAAGAGCGTCCCATGTTTCCTTGGCGGTGTAATATTGTTGAAGATGCGGCATGTGGTTAGGACCCACGGCTTGTTGAAGAATTGACAAGGCGGTGTAGTTTAGTTGACAATCTACGGCTTTCCTTCTTGTAAGGTTCTTGGGGTCATGAGGTTTGTATCCATCACGAGTGACCCTCCAAAGCTCTATACAAGAAGAGTTCAAGTGAGTCTCCGTGTAATATTGCCATTCACAGAAAGAAAAGCATCAATTTTAGGTGGATCTCCCCTAGGGATTATATGAGGATGAGGGACGGGGGGGTCGGGAGAATATTGTCCTTTGACGGAGTGATATTCTCCATCTCCATCCATGCCCTTCTCGGTGGAGTTTTCGGCGGAAGCATTTTTAGATGGATCACCATCTACCCCTTTCTTGGCGCCCTCCGGAGTAATTTTCGGAGGAGTAGATTCGGCAACCTCCGGTCCTTTGGCTTTGAGGAGTTCTGCCAAGGCTTGGCGCAACTCATCAAATTTGGTGTCTATGGATGAGGTTAATGAATTTCTCAACTCATTGAGATCATCCATGGTCACCTTAGCCACGGACGCTTCGGTATCCGAATCTTCTCCCATACTAAAACTCTTAGACGGTTAAGCCCGATAGAAGAGTCGAGGCTCTGATACCAATTCAAAGTAAAGTATGGGCACCTAGGGGGGTGAATAGGTGCTACGACCAATTTTTTTTCGTAGTTTAGGCTTGACACAAAGTTAAATTCTCTAGATAGTGCAACTAAGGTGAATTTACCTATATGACAAGGATAGCAATTAAAGCAACTAGAACAACACTTAATGCAACTAGTACAACAATTAATGCAACAAGTACAAGTGAGTAAAAGATGAGGGAACGAGATAACCTATGGAAGCACGCGGAGACACGATGTATTCCCGAGTTCCTCCTTTTTAAGGGAGTACGTCTCGTTGGAGGGGTGTGAGCTCGCCACGAAGGCCTACTCAACGCCACAAAGGCCTCACCCTATTCTCCGATGAACTCCGCCACAAAGGTCTAGTTCACCTTCCACTATTGAACCCCTTTGAGGCGGGGATTGAGTCCTTCACAAACAAGTTTGGGGCACACACCCACAACCAAATTGGGGCCTCCCAACACTCACAAATCACCAAGAGTAGCAAGAATCCTAGGTTCTCCACAGGAGGAAACCCTAGGCAAAGATCACTCAAGCTAATGAGGGGGAAATGGAAATGCGGTTGGTGAAGATGTAGATCCGGGGCTTCTCCTTCAATCCTCCAAGTTTCAACAAGTTTGGGTGGAGGAGGTGGGAGATCTAGCTTGGTGGGTGAGCTCAATCAATGGAGTCTTCAATGCAGGATGAGCTAACCCTTGGGGAAGAAAGGATACCTCTATTTATAGTCCCCACTTCCAACTAGTCGTTTTCTGCCCTGTTTGCGACCATTCCGGAATCACCTGGAATAATTCTGGCCTCCCGGAATAATTCCGGAGTAATCCGGATGGTAACAGAGAAATTCGTGGTCAGGTCGGAATCCATCCGGATTGGTCCGGAATGCTCCGGATTGGTCCGGAATAATTCCGAATGGCAACAAAAGAATTTGCGGCCAAGTCGGAATTTCTCCGGTATAATTCTGGAGCCCGGAATCACCCGGAATAATTCCTAATTGCAAGAGAGACTTTTGCGGCCATTTGTCCGGAATAATTCTGGGATGCACAGTTAAGCTCTTTTCTAGGCCAGAAAAACATCCGTTGACCTTTATCTTCTTCCACATTTCTTCGACACCGTATATGTGCTGATTTAAGATCATATCCTTTTGACAAAATAGCACACACGGTTAAAAACTTCTTTATGTTGTTAACAAACACACAAAACACAGAGATATCGAAAATGCACTTTCACACCGGGAGAAGGAGAGCCCAAATCTGGATAAAATGTGCAGTCAGAGAGATAACCTGAAAAATATGGAATGATTTCAATCTATTAAAGACAGTGTTGTTTCGACAATGCCATATTGACCAACAACTGGTTGAAACTCCTATCTGAATTCTAGCTTTGGTATTTTTATCAATACCATTTAACCAATTTCCAAACATATTTGTTATATTGGTCGGACGTCGAAGGTTGGATGTTTTATGATGGATCTGTACCCCAAGGTATTTAAAAGGTAATGAGTCATCCTGACAACAAAAAATGTGTTTATACTGGTATTTATCGTCCTTTGAATTACCAAATCAAAAGATCTCACTCTTATGAGAAAAAAATTAAACCCGACAATTACTCGAATATGCATAAAATTAGCTTCATATTCACTTATTTATCTAAATCATGCTCTAAAAAGAGGATCCTATCATCAACATACTACAACATACTAAAGGATAGACATCCCCGCCTCTTCAACTAGGCGAGGGATAAGTCCTCGAACCTGACCATCTTCCTTCGTATGAGCGATAAGAATAGCAAGCATATCAGGGACAATGTTAAACAGAATAGGAGATAAAGGGTCCCCTTGTCGGAGTCCTTTTCAAGTTTGAAAATAATAAACGGTATCATCATTTACTCTAACTCCAACTCTTGCAACTTGAATGAATGCATTATATCGTACGACTTCTCAAAATCGATCTTAAATAACACACCATCCATATTTCTCCGTTTCTGTTCGTGAATGGTTTTATGGAGGATAACCACCCCTCTAAGACGTGCCTGCCTGGCATGAACGTCGTTTGCGTAGGTCACACTACTTTATGAGTAGTTACCGTTAATCTATTTGATTCTACTTTTGTAAAGAGTTTCAAGCACATATTTAGAAGACATATATGCCTATATTGCTAAATTTGAACCGCATTTTCCTGTTTTTGAATTAGAGAAATGAATCCAAAATTTAACTTAAACGGTGGCAGGTTCCCTGTCGTAGTTGAACAAACGCTGCCGAAGATCATCTTTAATGATGTTCCAAAAGGTTTGATAGAATTCAGCTCGAAACCCATCTGGTCCTGGGGTTTTATTCTTTTCCATTTGAGAAATAGCTTTAAACACTTCATGCACCGAGAAATCAGTTGTAAGAATGCTACTTTCTTCTGTTGCTAATTGTGGTTATGTCATGGACGACAAACTTCTCCATAGAAAAATCACTTGGAATTGGTGCCCCAAATAACTTAGTATTCAGTAATATAGGTCTTTAAAATTTCATCCCCTCAATGGTTTCTTCATCTTGCTCTAATTGGAAAATCATCTTTTTCCTATGCTTCACATTCGCAATAAGGTAAAAAAAACTTTGTATTATTTCTTCACTTTTGCACATGTTTAATTTTTTGCCCTTGCTGCCCATTTTAATTCTTCATCTCGTCATAAGTTACAGAGTTGATCATTAGCCTTTCTCAAAATTTCCTGTTGGGACACGTTGAGAGGCATGCTTTCGGGTTTAATATCTAGCTCGTCAATAAGGTTTAATAGTATCTATTTTAATTTTTTATATTTTCCACTTTGATTATTATCCCATCCTTTTAAAAAGCGACGCACATGTCTTAGTTTATTTAACCACACCTCGATAGGTGAATTCTCGTTTCAAACAGCAGTCCATTAAATTGCTACCATATAAAAGAAACCATCAAGTCTCAACCATGACCAGCTCAACTGAAAAGTGTGACGTGTTTCCTAGGTGAGCATGCACTTGAGAGTCCATTAAAAATGGAGTATCCATATTGAGATAAATCTCGTACCGTAGCCACTAGAATTTTTTGTTCCCGCTCTACGCTTGTAAAAGCTCGGTCTAATTTTTCAAAAGTAGGGTTGTCACGTCTATTCGCATATGTATATTGCCTTCCAGATAGTTCGATCTCTTTTATATTGAAACTTTGAATTATAGCATTCCAAATGAGCGACCATCTGGGACAGAAATTAGCATTGTTCTTTTCTTCTAGTTTTCGAGTAATACTAAAACCCCACCCACCAACATAGGTAGTGATACGTATTCACATATACGCACTAATTCTGCGAGGAACTCATGCTTGTGAGCTTCTTGAGCAGCTTCGTATACAACTATTAAAGCTCACTCAAAGGCATACATTTTTTGAAATGACGTGAAACTTCACACACAAACCACCAACGTCAACATTCTTAACTTGGATAGTCATAGCATTTAATCATATCAACATGCCACCCGACCTCCCAAGAGGTGGAAGACAAAACTAGTAGAAGTCCAGCCCTTCTACTAAATGGTTTAAGAAACAAGGAGAAAAAATTAGCCCTACCCGTCTCCAATAAGGCGATAAAGTTTAACTTTTGTTTCCTGACCGTCTCTCGAACAAAAAATGCTTACCCGGATCCCAAACCACTCACTATTCGAAAAGCAACCTCTTGGTACTTGCATTGTTACTTATCTATTTGTTTTCTTAATCTAGCGCTCCGCCTTCTATTTTAATTAGCCACTACCTTCTTCTTGCGAGGTTTCTTAATTTTTTCATGAAAAACAGGAGCATCTGTTTGATCCTCCATGTTTTCCGCGTCCGCCTTTGCTAACACTAGACTCTTAGGATCATTATCCTCTCGTGTTAAAGAATTAACCATGTTCTCCAACAGTTGCACAACCCGCATGTTGATGACTCATATCAACAAACCCCCTGGATGGCATAGTAGGGGTTTGAGAGTAGGAATCGATGAGACCCTGGCGGACTCGACGGCTAACAGGGGCACAATTTACCCAGGTTCGGGGCCCTCGTAGAGGTAAAATCCTTATTCCTATTTGTCTGATCTTGTATTATAATGTGAGATTACAATGTCGGGTGCTCAGTCGAGAGATTGAATCTCGAGAGGCAGCACCTATGGTGGCGTAGAGATTAGATGATCCCCCGGGTGGTTCTCCTAGCCTTCATATAGGGGGCTTGGTCTCAAACTCGTACCCGGATAGGTTACAAACCCTAGCTTCTAGTCGGTACCTTTCTTTTGTCTTGGCCCGTAAGAATTGCGGGTGGGCCGCAGTTGGGCCTTCTGGAAGATTTATACGATACCTCATGCTGGGCCTTTATGCATTAGCCTTGACCGGATAGGCCCGTCAAGGAGACTCGGGAGCATCCCCACGTTACCGCACACTCTAAGAAATCAAAATATTTTTAGCAGCACAATCTTGTTATGACCGAGAACTACCCAGCGACACACCCATCTTACTAGCATTATCAATAATTTTCTCTTCAGAAAAAGAAAAAATAGAAAGAGCTTGGTTTAAATTTTTACCTCATGGAAGATTCCGCTTGTAGGCCACCGCCATGGCCCTCTCCATCACGTGGTCGTTTGCATTGGGTTGTGCCCGAATTCGATCGCTCGAACGAATACCCATCGCGAAGGGATCAGGCACCCCCTCGAACTCCGCCACCTTGTGCCTAGCTTCAGCAGTCCCATACTCCACCATTTGCGTAGTCATAGGTTTCGAAGAAACCACCGCATCTCCCATCCACTTCGATCCAGCACCCCCTCCTGGGGTAGAAGGAGAGCGACTAGGTACATCGGCCGAAGCCTCCTGAGGTGAATGGCGAGTATGTTAGGGAAGCCGGGCTCTCCTTGTCCTCCGAAGCCATGATGGAAGGCCCCCCTCACACCCATCTGCCCCTCCAAGAGGGCACCTTCGGTCCTTGTCCGAGGCGTAGAAGAGCGACCCGCGGCCTCCTGTCCTTGCCCGGCACAGAAAGAGGCACAATTCTTCCCTTCAAGGCACATCGGTGATGCTCTCGGACCTGCAAGCTTCTGCACCAGACCGGTAGCACCACCAACAGCGGAACTATGATGCACCTTGTCCGCCCTCTTGTCGCATCACGGTGCAACCTCCGATCCATGCGTAGCAGCGGTACCATTAGAGCTCAATGCTCCACCATCCCCTCCACACATGGGTAATTCCGAGATGGCCATGGGCGTCCCTATAAGCGAACCAACCCCCTCATCTGAAATCTGTTGTACCTCATTATCACCGTCTGTACCGGCAAACATAGGTGATTCTTGCTGCGAGGATCCACAAGGAGAAGCCAATTCTTTTGTAGCACTCTGAAAATAACGTCGAACTAACGGAGAGAAGACCACCCCCGTCTTGGCCACATTGGCCGGGGGAGGCGCATCCGAAACCGGTTTGTTATCATTAATATCCATGAGAGTTGCACCATGATTATCTTCAGTACTTTTATCCTTCTCTTCTCACCACGGTAGTCACATCTAAAGGCACCATGAGTAATAGTTCTCACAAGCCAAGATGTCTTCGACCAATTAAGTATCTATCAAAACACTACAGGAAGTCCTCCTGCGCCAACCGACGAAGAACTCCTTGTCCTCCAAGCCCTCGCCGTCGACCGTTATGAGAAACCGCTTGTGTACGCACAACGGCGGCGCGAAGAAAACATCAATTTGGGGCACAACCGGTGCTGGCCCGTTTAAGGCTCATGTGGTGGCCGGCAAGCATCGATAAGATCCACACCCAGCAGACACCCTACCCGGGACGACAATGTAACAACCATTGAGCCATGGCGTTCCTAATGCGGACCGGATCAAAAGACTGGCACACGCGGGGATGGAAATTGGTATGTTCTCATTAATATCTGTGAGAGCTGCACCATGATTATCTTCGGTACTTTTATCCTTATCTTCTCACCACGGTAATCACATCTAAAGATACCATGAGTGATAGTTCTCACAAGCGAGGATGTCTTCAACCAATTAAGTTTCCGTCGAAACTATGGGAAGCGCTCTTGCTTCAACCGACGGAGAACTCCTTGTCCTCAAATCCCGCGCCGTTAACCGTCATGAGAAACCGCTTGTGTATGCACAACGCCGCCGAGAGGAAAATGTCGACAACTGGTGCTGACCTGTTTAAGGGTCATGTGGTGGCCCAGACCCTACCGCGACGACAATGTGACAACCATCGAGCCATGGCGTTCCTAATGCGGACTGGATCAAAAGACCGGCACGCACGAGGATGGAGATGGAAGAAAACCGCTAGGACAAAAGCGGAAGACACAAGGGAACACCCCGCCGTCGTTCGCCATCGGACGACCTCTTCTAGTTAGGACGAAGTAAATGGCACGAAATGGGCGAACCTTTTTTGGTGGCCAAGATCTTTTTTTGGGGGGGGGGGGGGGGGGGGGGGGGAGGGGGCTCCCACATAGACGGGGCAGCACAGTAAGCCCACGTTTTCTCCACGGAAATGAAAAGAAAGCACGAAAGTTACCACTAACGACGCCATTGCTGCACCCAATCCGTCACCCATTGGTCACTCCCGCACCATTCTTCCGAAGCAAGTGGATCAAAAGGGGATCGGATGCGTCCTCTCCTCACCCGTGTGCGTATACCGCCATATCAATCCGTCGCCACATACACTACCATATCTTTTCGATGCCCGCCCGCGTTCTGGAAGCAGCCTTTTTCTAGTGGCCGAACCTGTCTCGCGGTCGCGCCTCGTGGCCTCGACCGGCGGGCGACGATGGACGGACGCCGGGTTCCGAGCGGTCCGCTTCGTTTGCCGTTTTGCACCTAACCGGGATGTGCGTGTTCCGCCGTCACCGATTCGGCAAGTGATGGTACCGGTGCGTGCATGGTTTGGTCACCCACTCCCGTAACCTCCCAACTCTCTTGCTCCTACTGCCTACCCACGTTCTTCCTGATTCGCGTTTGGTGTTGTGTGCAACTGTGCATATCACACTGAACTGTGCCATCCAGGGTTAATGCTATGCTTGCTTCCCGAGCACACGTTTTGTGCATTCTCTCGTGCGTGCTGCCTCTACCCAGGATCATTGTGGTCTTTGTATCCTCCGGATCATCTACTGTTTCATGTGTCGAGAAACGTGTCGGCTCCACGAGATAGTATGCTCGGTGCAAGATATCGTGACGGGTCACTCTCAGGTCACGGTAAAAGAAGACGTCTTAGTACGTACGCCGCGTAAATTAATCTCGTAGCGGTTATACGTCGCATCATCATCTGCTTGGATTGGAGCCGGTCGTAATCTCTTGGCCGACGATGGTGACGAACAGTTAGGATTTTACGGACCAAAATCAATGAGCCCACATCATCTCATCTCATCTCCACCGGTTCGCAGAAACGAACAGGCAGAGCGTTGACGACTTGCCCACCAAGTTTTTGTTTGGAGCTGTGGCTATTCTGTTTGAGAATATTGAATTTCCTTGGCGTTGCTTGAAGCATCACGGCACATATACATGGCCGAATTTCTGACGAAGTTTTCTTCCCCTGGTTTACGGGTCTTGAGATTATCAGGTTGCGTCTGGAGATATGATATCGCGTGTGATGTGGCCCGATGCGCCAATAATTCGGGTCCTGTTTCTTGTGTACCCACAGATTTTGATCTGAATGAGCACATTTTGTATTATTTTCTCTGAACTGTTTGGTGTGTCCATGTTGGCAGCAGTTCATGGCCAAACCCCCACTAATAAGTCTGCAGCTGTGCGTAGCAGTGGATCTTCATATCATCCACTGCGATCTGGCTCGAGTGGGATGGCACATTTTGCATCTCCAGTTCGGGAGGCACCGTCAAAAGCGCGCTCTGGCATAAAGGCCAATAATTTAAAAGCGGATGCATGCATCGCATCGCGTCGCATGTGCTCGGCATACGCCGCCCGCTGGGCTCCGTTCCTGATTCCTCCGGCGCTAAGTCATTCCAGAATCATCCATACAAAACAAAACGGTATCATCTCAGTAGCGTCCTCTTCTTCCCCGCACCCTAACGATCCGTCTAGAAAGGTGCGCTTGCTTTTCCGCGCTGTTCGGAGCTCTGAATGCGTCGCGTCGTCATGAGCTTCAGCTGCACGCGCAGTGTGACTGCAATTTCTTTCTCTGAAACTGCTGTTCCTGTGCGACAAAAGAAAGAGAACGAGCAGTGCAATCACTCGCAATAAAGAAAAAGAACGAGCAGTGGAATCCGGTTTTTAAGTGAGCGATGATTTGGTAGGCATTGCGTGGCGCCGCCGCATTCCATGGCGGCTGCCGAGCAACGCGGAAGCGGTCGCCTGCGCACGACAAGATCGCCGCATTCTTTAAGGCAGCTGAATTCTGTGGTTTCTGACCTTCTGCTAGGAGGAAAGAACCTGAGGTAGTAGAATACTGTATGTCTTTAAAAATCATGGCTGCTGTGGAACGTTGAGACTGACGCAAGGATAGATAAGATATAAACCAATCGGACCGAGGCGACGGCATGGATGATTGCTCCCGAAATGGTTTCTCTAACATGGGCTCGCCGCCGGCTTGACACGTAGGTGCCGGGTCTGTTCGTCATCCTGGGAATATGTCACGTTCTTTTTCCGGTTTCCAGATAAAGTAGGGCGTGGATCGTGTGTGGTGGATTTAGCAGAGCTGACACCACGGCGTACAGGGCACGAGCCAGTTATCATCATAGATGCACTCACGTTTACAGGGCTACTGTAGGCCGCAGCTCCCTGAAATAGTTGTCGAGGAGGACACAAAGAAAACGAAGCAAGTTTCGGGCTTTGCTATATACTCCCTCCGTTCAACAATAGATGACTTCCACTTATTTACATATAGATGTATCTAGACATGTTTTAGTGTCTAGATACATCCATATATAGACAAATGCAAGTCATTTATTGTTGGACGGAGGGAGTACGAGCAAAGGGAGGAGGTCTCTATGGATAGAGTTGACAGGGGGATGCTAACCCGGTATGCCAAGCTCTGAGGAAATAACCCGGCCCGAAGGATGGCGTGCAGGATTCGGCTAAGAATAAAGAAGCTTGTGGAGGCCCAAACTTGTGGGCTTAACAGCCCGGGTTATGGGCCATTGTAAAGGAAAGTTATGGTTAGTGCGCCGTGTTCATGTAGGATCCGGAATATGCCTTGCCGAATAAGTTAGGGGGTACGGGTGCTTTATAAACCGACCCTCAGGTATAGTTTTAGAGAGAGAGATCTAAGAACCCTAGCAATATCGTGCGGCATCGAGTATCCAGTGTAAACCCTAATCGAGTTATTGTATCGAGAATAGAGATCCGGCGACTTCGATTGCCGGCTGTCAGATCAAGTTGTACCATGTCTTCCCTTGAGCGAAACCCTCTCCCGTACGCCTGTGTCGACTTGCCCCAAGATCAGTTACCCCTGGTAACATCTGCCGTGATTATCCCACGACAAGAGTTCTATCAGAACCCAGCCCTGAAAGCTATGACATTACGGGCCACAACTATGACATTACGGGGCACAACGGATGAAGTAGCGGAGATCGGAGAAAGCGGAAAAACTCAGACATCAACTACTAAGGGTGCGTTTGGTTAAGCTTTTCCAACCAACTTCTAGTCAAAACAATCTGAACGCTAACCAAACAGAAATTCCTATAATGCCGAGTTCCTAGTTAAAGTTATGGTTACTACCCGGAGAGGAAAGTGATTCAGATTATGAAGTTTCCGAGAGGCGCTCCCGGAAGAGAAGCAATTGTCGTACCACCTGTAAGCGTAACTTTTGACTTCCTTGCCGTTTGTGAATTGAGTCAATCGAGTTACGTTTGAAAAATGAATGAGTGGACCGTCTCTTAAGAGTATCTCCACGGGCACCCTTCAAATGGCCCTTCAGAGGCCCAATGGAGTTTTGGACCCAAAAAAAACCGCCGCAGCGACACCCCCAAAGGTGTCCACCGCCAATTTTGTGTCCGGGCTGTCCAGCCCACCCGCTATACTTGGAGGCCTGGCTGGGGGTGCCGGACATCGTCCGCTTACCCCTCCCGACAGGCGGACCCCGCCCGTCCCGCCCAATTCCTCTACTTTGGCGAGCAGAACGCCCAAACGGCCATTCTTCCCTCCATTTTCCCCACCTTCCCCACCACCGCCGTCACCTCCTCGCATTCTTGCACCATGCCGCCAAAAGGTTTAAAGAAACTCGGCGTCCCACAACGTGCGGCGGCGACGGGTTTGGCGCCGAAGAGGTTGCAGATGAAGCCGGAGCCGACAGATGTGGCGGCGGAGCTGTCGGCGAAGCAGAAGCGTACAATCGCTTCTAACCTCCGACAAGGGCGGCGCGAACGGGCGAGAATTGCGGCGATGTTGGAAGCAAATCAGACCGCCGACATGCTCGTGGCGCTGAGCCAAACTGACACGTCTGCCGCCCCCCTGTGCAGCTCGTCGCCGTCTTCCCCGCGCTACTTCGCCGAGTCTAGTCAGGTATATGCCTCGCAACAATCCCGCTTCTCCATCTCGTCCGACGACCCGGCTCAGTCCACCGGCATCGACCTGAACAAGGAGGCCAATTTCAAGTCCTTGCCGGCGCTGCGTCAGGCAGGGTTCCTAAGCGGCGACCAGACGGCATCCCGGTGCGAACTCTTTGCCCAAGTAGGCGCCAACATGCAGCAGTCGGAGGTATTTCATTGCTGTCGTGCATTTAACGCGGCCGTTACAATTTATTGTGCCGACCGGCCGATTGACCATGTGAATTGTGTAGTGACTGCCAATCTGCCGATGTAGGGGGCAATGCAGGAAATTATCCGCGTCTCCACCGCCAACTTTGTGCACGCCGACGCCGAGGCCGATCGATTTGGTCAAGCTCACGCCGACGCCAACGCCAACGCCGACCCCGAGGCCGAGGCCGATCAATTTGGCCAAGACGAGGACGTGCACGACCTGGAGACCACGAGATCGTCAAGAAGGCGGGTAGCCGAGGCAAGACATGGTGCGGAGATGATGATCTATTGTTGGCCGGGTCATGGATGTTCGTTTCGTTGGACGAACGCAAAGACTCACAACAAACACGTGATGCGTACTGGAAGCGCATTACAGATGACTTCAACGAAAGGAAGGCATTCCACCAACGCGGCGACCTCCCGAAACGCAATTCCAAAGGATGTGAGAACCGGTGGGCCATGATTCAAGGGCTTTGCAACAAATTTCACGGCTGTCGTGAGCAAGTGTGGATGAGGAACGAGAGTGGCAAGACCGACGCCCTCAAGATGAAGGACGCCCAAAAGATGTACGTGGCGCTGAACATGGATAATAAGAAGCCGTTCATATTCATGGATGTTTGGACCAAGATTCAAAGCACGCCGAAGTGGAAGGCTTGGCGTCTCAGTGCGGCCGGCAAAGGGGAGGAGGGGGCCGACGTCGATGAAACCAAGTTTCGGGGCAGGAGTGCTGAACGGCCGACTGGGAACAAGAAGGCAAAGGCAAGGCATGCGGCGTCAGCAAGCGGCGTGCAAGAGACGATGGCCACGTACGTGCAAGAGGTGCCGCATCGGCGGCGAAGAAACAAAAGCTGCAGGACCACATCAAGGAGATGTGGAACATTTTTCTTGCCATCGCCGACAAGAAAGCCAAAACCCAAGAGAAGACCGATGAGCGCTCGATCATGGCAACCAACACGGCTGACATGAGCACTGATCAGAAGGCGTACTTCAGGGAGGAAAGCCGGCGCATCACGGCGGCAAGAGCGGCGAGGCTGCAGGCCGAAGCGGCTGCTCGAGCTGGCGAGGCCGTGGCGGCAGCTATAGCGGACGCCGAGACCCAAGAAGACTGAACGCCCATGCACCGACGCCGGTGCCCTTTTGAAGGGCCGTGTGTTGGCCGAGGCGATGTATGAATGGCCCTGGGTTGGTCAAGACTTTCATTTGATCGCCGTTATTTTGGGTAAAACTGAATTTCGCCAAGTGTTTGATCGGGTCGCTGTTTGGGGGTCGCTGGTTGGGGACGCCGCTATGGAGCACGTCCATCGAATCGGCGGACACAGGTCTGGTCACCCGCCAAAGGGGGACAAGTGGAGGGTGCCGGACACGTTTTTGATGAGTTCCGTTGGAGATTCTTTAAGTATTGACACGCAATAGATTTCCACGTCCACTCGTCCCCTGCATTTTGTTTTCACCTGCTACTTCCGAGTTCGGCGAGCCAAAAGCACACGTTGGCATGTCACCATTGTACTCTCGCCTCTGGAGCCACCAATGTTTGTCTGCTTGTTTCTCCGTGCGGGAAAACTGCTAACTGTTATTCTGCAGATCCACACAGGATTGCACCGTGGATCTCCAAGGACTGAGTTGAGCAGGCCTTTCGTTTGGTGACTTTTTTTTCTTCTCTGAGATGAGGAAGATCGAGACTTGGAGAGGGGAAAGACGCAGTTCTCACTTACTGGGCCGTCGGACCAGACAATGGCGACATTCTGCTTCTTCGAGCTTACGATCGCCACCAAACTGATGGGCCATGTTAAACAAGGTGTATTGCCTTTTCTAGGTCTGAGATGATTGAAACTCGAGGCCCGATGGTGATGTGTACCAGTGTACGCATTGTCCCACGGCAATGAAAAGGGGCTAGACCCAAGGCCCTTCCGAAAAGAAGCTTTTACGGGCTCCTAAAATATGACAGTGAGTTCTTTTTTTTAAAGCAGTTATAATCTTCCACAGTTCCACCCACCTTGTTGCTATTGTGCCGTAAACATACCAAAATTTATGTTAGTCCATGACACATCCCTAACGATTTACGGCCAAAATTTCTGTTAGTTAACATTTGTCTGATTAGCTTTCACCCTTTGATAGACGAATGATCATATCATAGAATCAATTCCTTTCTCTAATTTATATCCGTGGTTGCCGCAATCTTTACTCGATGCACATTTTCCCACGCAAACAGGTGATTCTCTACCCTTTTTTTTAAGAAGTGTCCAATAATTTAGTAAAACACGTCAACAAGATATAGAGTTATGGTGTAGATTGAATTTTTCAATTAAAGCCTAATCAAAATTATTGGGCTGATTACTCCCTCCGTCCGGGATTATTGGGCTTGTACTGTATTGCATCGCGATCAAGGCATGCAGCTACTGGTTGTAGAGGAGCCAATCAGAGATAGAGTTCCAAAATTTTCAATTAAAGCCTAATCAAAATTGCCAGGCAAACCGTGCGCATGCTAGCATGCATTGGGCAGTTAAAAGAAAGAGAGAGGAAAGCAATAATTAGGCTACAGATTTTTAGGACAATTAATTCTTAGAGGCCTTGTGGGGGGCTAATTGTTGGACAAATATTTTTTCACTAGGAGCCCAGTAATCCCGGACGGAGGGAGTAATCAGTTTTTGACCTTTCATGGAGGCCGCATTAAATGTAGTTGTAGGACCAATCAAACCCGATGATGTTTACAAGAAAATTCAGTACTAGCTTGATATGTACTTTTGGCTAGGCTTGAACTAAGCGTAGGGCTGTTGAAGCCCTGAGATTCACTCCCGTTGTGGGCCCGAGCTGTCAGCCTGTATTCCTGGTCATTGGCGGTGGTTTGCTGGGGTCCTGTCGCTACGTGGGACCACCTTGTGCGCTGGCGGCGCACATGTTTCCTGCGTGGCACGGTGCGGGAGATGTCGGTTTCTAGCGATGCGGTACTTCTCTTATCTTTGCTCTCTCTTTTCTTTTCGCTTGTCGCTCCTTTCCCCTTCCTTACTCCCCTTTTTCTCTGGTGGTGCCCGCCGCCTTCTAGAAGTTTCCGTGCTTCCGCTTGGCCCTCCGCTGCTCCTTCGATTGCTGGTGGCGGCTTTGTCTTCTGACGGTGGTCGAGCCGCCGCTGCAGCTGGTGTCGTCTTGCCGCCGGTTTGTCCGCTCGTACACACTACATTATCCCCTGTGGGAAGTTAGCTCCGGTGCGACGGCAATGATGCCGCGTCCGACCTCGCCGCCCGCCGGATTTGCTGGCTAGCTTGGAGCTGCCGACACCCCTGTTGCGACCAAGATCCGCTGACCTTCTCCCTTCCCTGCACCATCAACATCAACAGGCCCGTCATGGCGCTGGGGAAGCCGTTCACATCAAACTCCGTGGTTTAGGAGAGCCGTGAGCAATGGTGATGGCACTATACTGATCTTCTTCCTTCTTTCAATTTTTTTTATTTCTTTCAAAAAACTGACCTTCTCCCAAAGGCGACGGTGGAGCGGAGCTCCGCGCGTGACGACGGTGAGGGTACAAACCAAACCACAGAAACGCATACGCCTGGCGGCAACGGTGGGACAGAGCGATGCGAATGACTCTGCAACGACCGATATGTCTGTACGTCCTGAAATCTATATCTCTGAACTTAACTGAATGTGTTATGATGTCCTTTCTGAATTTTCCCTTACTATGATACAAAAAACATCAGATCGTGCTTCCTTGTTTCCTCAGTGTGTTTATAGGTCTGATTATGTTCCTCTGGGTTGGTACGTACTTCCATGGTTATGTTTACAAACAAGGATGTCATCAACGACAGTGTATGCAGATGGTCTTCTTCTGTATTTAGTTCACCGATCAGCAATTTCTTTTGCACTGGTTGCAATGTACTCCACGGAGAGAATATAATGGACACGTGTGCTAAAGTCTGGAGTGGTTGATTAGGTCTTTTCTTTGCCTTTTCAAATGTTAGAATACTACACTCCAAGAATCTGTAAAAACTAAATCTCATTCGTGTAAAAAGACTCCAGTTCATGATAATTTTCAGTTTATAATCTCTGGTTTATTGTTTTGCAGAATATTTGAATGTACAATTATACAAGTTTAAGTAAGCATTTGCTTAGACACATTGTTGCGTCTTTGGTGCAAACTTTACCTGTAGTTCTTCTCCTCCCCAGCTCTTCTTTATCATTAGCCTCTGTTTGTTTTCCCCTTTTCGAAAAAAAATGTATCTAAATTAGATGGTTTAACACACAGATCATGCATGTTTCCTACTATTTGTTAGGCAAAGAAACAAATATTCCGTCCTGATTTGCTAGAGTGTGCACTCCAGTACTAGGTAGAGAAGTTTCCATAGATTGAAAATTATACATCCATAATTTCCAGTTGGCAGGACTGGGTAGGTAGAGGGATCCTTTCATGGAAAAAAAAGTCAACAATCTTTTCATGCATATTGAAATTGTGATGTTAAAGGTGTTAAATTTTTCTTCACTAAATAATTATTTGGAAATGTCGAGTGTGCCTTCATGATAGTATCCTGAAATGAATCGACCAACTTTCAATTACTATATAGTAATGTTTATCCAGCTTCAAAGTTTACTGAATGCATGAAGCTATTCTCTTTATTTAAAAAAACAGAGATTTCAGGTAAGTATATATTTACTTTGTTTATTTTGCACAACAGAGAAGTAGTAAATAAGTTTATGAATTTGGAGAGCCAGAAAGTGTAGTGGCTGCAGTGAAACCATTCTTATCAGCACGTTGAGAGTTTTACTAACAAGCATGCATGCTTAACTTTTTTTTTTATATGGGCAGGAGTATCGGGCTATCAGGAGGTGTTTTCCAGTCAAGAAAAGTATTAGGTGGTAGAAGGGTATTGGAAGAATAAAAAAAGTATCCACAAATATGGCATATTTCTTATGTATACAAAAAATTGTATATCCATAATAAAAAAGAGTGGTTGCCTTCTTATTTTTGAGAAGTTGCAATATGTTGTTGCGATTATAACTATGTATGGTTATGCATCTGCCAATGATTTTTTGCATTTGCGTCCATGTATTGTATTTTTCTGTTCTTTCATCTGATATGTGGATAACCTAGTGGGCATCATTTTATAATTACAAAATGTGTATTGCCTCTCAAATATTACACATTGTCTATGATAGAAAGGAAGGAGCAGCGGAAATATTTTTAATCTCCCAAGCTAATGATCACCCATCAGGTAGTGACAAACATTATAGGGATTTTCATACCATGTGCACTTTGGCAGTAAAAAAGACCCATTCTTTTTCAAATGAATGAAGTTTTAGTTGTAGTATAATATACTCCTATTGAGCATTGCCATCAGATTGAACACCATTACCTCTCAGGAAAGAGAAAGATCAATCGGTGTGGCAAGACCCAAATAAAGCCTCTAAACACACAACAAGGAAAAACATGAAAGATTGAAAATGGCGCGGCGAAGCGCGCGAGGCCCTTCTAGTAAGAGATCATATGGGAATTACATATCTACACATGAATGATTTGAACCCTAACAACCTCCCCTCGGTCACAGCTTGATCAAGTTGAGACACCGTTTTTTCTATGTTGTTGCCAAAAAAAAAAGAGGTGATCAATCCATCAGTCACGCTAGTCATTGAAGGGAATAAACTATATGTCCAATAGCTTTTGTGAAACTCTTTCTCTCACAAAATAATAATCAATTTCAATGTACTTTGTTCTTGCATCAAATACTAGATTAATTAATAAGTATCTCGAACATAAATTACCACACAACAAACATATGGGTTGCTTTTGTGATACTCCTCATTCACCTAGCAATGATTCAATCAAGACAATTATTATTGTAGAATTTTCAATAGCTACGTCACCTAGGACTCCAGGATATTAAGTGTGTTGCCAAGAATATTACAAGTCCACCTCTATACATATGTCATCTATGGCACCAGCCAAGTATGCATTTGAACATGCAAATAACAAAGTGGGAGATGATATATTAAATGGAAAACCTACATTCATGGTGTTCTTGATATATCCCGGAATCATCTTTGTTGTAGTCTGAGTAACCATGGATGGAGCTAGAAAGAATTTGAGTATCTTATGAACATAAAATGCATTATCAAGTATAGTAAGTGTCGACGAAATGTTGAGATAGATGCCATAGGAGGGCTTTCACGAGGCGTGATGTCAGATGATGGTGGAATCAAAGAGGGTTGGACACACATCTTTACTCGGGTTCGTATCTGTTGGGAATATGCCCTAGAGGAAATCATGTATGATGTAATTCCCACTGTATTCATAAAGTTATTAAGTTGTCCTTGTTTTGAACATCTGATATATGTCATTGAATATGTGATTCGATTGTGGAACTATATATTCATGTTGTTCATACTAGATTGTCCTTGGTCATTTAGGTTGTGCTGGACACACACCCTAGACTAATGTGAGTGTTGGCTGATGACACGGTTCCACTTGTCATGGGCATGGTGATGCCATTCCAACGTTCACGGACTTGGCTAAAGAGTTTAGCAAGTTGGACTGGCCCACATTGAGATGCAACGATCAAGTCGTCATTTGCATGTCTCAATCAATGTAATCCTTAGACCTGAGGTTGTCGCACAATCCGAGTTGTGGATCACCGACTTAGGTTTTGTCAAACGTTGTTCTGTGACAAGGCAACTATAAAGGCAGAGTTCGGGTCGAATGAGAAGCAAGCTGCGTGATGTGGATAATCAAGATGGGATTTTGCCCCTCCGAATGGAGAGATATTCTCTGGGCCCTCTTGAGTGATATGATTCATGAAGCATGGCCATGCGCGACTCAGTTAAGTGTTAACTGTGTCGATTGACTAAGAGTTAGTCAGATGAATCACATATCACGGATCGAGAAGAGAGTTGAGCTATTCAAGGGATGACGATAAATCGCCTATAGCTCGACAAGGTATATCGTGAGGCAAAAAGGACTAAGATGAACATCACATTGAAAGGTATGTCGTCATGACTCAATGGGACTTAGGAGTCGGCACGTTCTGCTAGGAGCCGCTACCGATTGATCGATTGAGAGTCGGACTCTAATCGTGTCCAAGTCGCCATGAGCCTGTAGGGTCGCACACTTAAGAGCGGGAGCAAATATTGGTTGGGTTGGACCCGAACCGGAAATGGACTGAATTAGTGATTCGGACTCACAGAGGGAATGGGCCACAAGTGTTGTGCAGCCCATTACCATACGCTATATAAAGAGGGGCGCAGATTGCCCAGCGGGCACGTTAGTCCACTCTCCCATGCGTTGGGAACCCTAGCCCCACTCAGTCCAGCCGCCGCACCGGACCTAGCAGTCCGCCGTCGGAGCTCCTACTCGTACGTGTGGATACCGGCAGAGGTGCTGTACGTTCAGCACTTCGACGTTCGAGGGATTGGATCGGCCGGACCGGATCGTGGGACTGCACTGCCCCGACGCGCTGCATCGATAATCCGCACATGCGCGTCTAGTGGTAATACTCGTGGCCTTCTACCTCGGCTAGATCTTGGAAGCATCGCGTAGGAAAAGTTTTTGTTTATCTCTACGCGTTCCAACAGTGGTATCAGAGCGGGAGCTTCTGGTATTAGGCCCGAGATCCGTACATATGTGATATGTAGTTAGCGTTAGATGTGATCTAATTGCAGTTTTGGTGGTCGGTCTATGAGATAGATCGGTTTTGTACAAGGTTGATTGGATCAATCGTACTCGGGGTTAATGGATGATCTGGTTTCCGTGATCATACTGCTAAGGTCGTGAAACAACTTACCCCTACCGGTCGGTTTCCGCCATCGGGGTATACCGTGACACATAAATCCAGTTGCGGTGATCGAAGATCAAAGAGTTTGGTCGAATCGGAATACGGATCAGATTCGGGTAAAATCGTTTTATCCGATGAAGAAATCCATGATCGGAATACAGATGAGATCTGCGTTTTCCGAAATCCGGCTAGCGGTACCGCCGGCTTCGCCCTGTTGTAGCGCCTTAGATGTCGTTGCGAGTTTCACAACGCCGGTAGATATCGTATCTATGCATAACTTGTTTTTGCAGGAAGTTGTGAATGGTATGGCTTATGTGCATGTGATGTGTGTAATCCATACATGATCTGCGTATCATGTTCTTGTCAGCTCGCTGGAGCCTAGGTGCTGTCATTTTATTGTATAACGACCTGCGTGTCGGATTCTCTATGTAAAATTTTCATTTACTAGCTAGTGTAGCTTGTTGGAGAACCCGGTGGCATGCAAGTCGATGTACAAGTCGGCTACATGGAGTAAGATGGCACGTGACAAAAGTTGGCACGAGTCGACTTACAAGCTTTGTGGAGATGGAGATCACCATGAAGAGAGCCATACCATTTCACATTATAATTGCTTTATTTGTGTTGTTGTTATGTCTCTATTTACCTCTATTTAGATAGTTGGTAGATTTTAATCCCTCAAAGAAGGTCTAGTCGGTCGCCCCGCCAGTGCTGCACCATCACAAGTCGGACATTCTTAGTAGTGGGCTCATAAAATTGAGGTGCTACCAATTCTTTCCGGTTAGGTGGGTTTGAGTCGGATTCTTACAAGCAGAAGCACTTGGTAATCTAGACGAGTCCATCACAACGGTTGTGGGGCTCGGGGCGAGGTAGGTTGGGAGCCGGGGCATGTGATGTCACCCAACTAACAGGAGTCGTATTGGATACGATTGACAAGGTGTTGCCTACCTAGATCACTTGACGGCTAGCGGTGATGCTAAAGCTCACTAGTCGGCTTGCTTATTTAGGATCTTGAATCACTTAGCAACCATCGGAGGGGTGTTGGTTCTAGTGGGAGCATAAGTATTAAAGCGTTTAATATGCCTGCTCTTTTATGAATATATGTCTTAAGTGTTTTTGCGTATTTTCTGTTGTAGATCAATGGCACCTAGCAACCTTCCTCAGTTGTCCGCGTTTGCGTTGAGATCAATCCTAGAGAAAGATAAGTTTAATGGAACTAATTTCACCAACTGGTATCGTAATCTGAGGATAGTCCTCAAGCATGACAAGAAAGAACATGTTCTAGAAACTCCACTTCCAGATGAGCCTGATGACGATGCGACTGTCGCTGTCATGAATGCCTACCGTAAGGCTAGAGATGAGTCTACGGAAATCAGCTGTCTTATGCTTGCACACATGGAACCGGACTTGCAGCAGCAGTTCGAGAATGTTGAGGCCTACGATATGATCGAAAGCCTCAAAAGTATGTTCCAGGCTCAAGCAAAGACTGAGAGGTATCAAGTCTCTCAAGCTTTGCTTGGCTGTAAGCTGAAAGACGGCGATCCACTGAGTCCGCATGTAATCAAGATGATTGGTTACATACAGTCTTTGGATCGGCTGGGCTTCCCAATTAACGAAGAGTTCGCTACTGATATAATTCTGAACTCTCTTCCTAGTGCGTATGGTTCGTTCATCTCGAACTACCATATGCATGGTATGGATAAGAATATCACTGAATTACATGGGATGCTCAAAACGGCAGAGGCTGATATCAAGAAAGGCACCAGTCAAGTGTTGATGGTGCAGAATAAGGCTAAGTTCAAGAAGAGTTCTTGGACTAAGAAGAAGAAGGATAAGTCAGGAGGTAGCACCCATGGCCCTGTCCAGAGTGCTCCCTCAAAGACTAAACCTTCTCCTACAGCCGGAGCCAACTGCTTCTATTGCAAGCAAGATGGCCACTGGAAGAGGAACTGCACCAAGTATTTGGCTGACAGAGCCAAGAGTGGAGGTGTGACTTCCAACTCAGGTACGCTTGTGTGCAATGTTATAGACATTTATCTTGCTGATGTGCCTAATAGTTCTTGGGTATATGATACCGGATCAGTTATTCACATATGCAACTCGTTGCAGGGACTGGTAAGAACTAGGAGCGTGGCAAGATGAGAGGTTGACATTCGGGTCGGCAACAAGGCGAGAGTCGCTGCGTTGGAAGTCGGCACGATCCAACTTCATTTACCTTCAGGATTTATTTTGGAACTAAATAATTGTTATTATGTTCCAGCGCTTAGTCGAAACATTATTTCCGCCTCATGTTTGATGAGACAAGGTTATGAGTCGAATATTAAGAATAATGGTTGTTCTTTATATTTGAAAGATATGTTTCATGGCTTTGCACCCGTTCAGAACGGGTTATTTATTTTAAATCTTGATAGTGAATCGGTCTATAACATAAATGTTAAAAGGTTGAAACCAAATGATCTGAATATGACTTACTTTTGGCACTGTCGGCTTGGTCATATAAGTTGGAAGCGCATGAAGAAGCTCCATGATGATGGACTTCTAACTTCGTTTGACTTAGAGTCATTCGAGACATGCGAATCATGCCTACTAGGCAAGATGACCAAGACACCTTTTGCAAGGAGTTGTGAAAGGGCGTCCGACTTGTTGGAACTAATACATAGTGATGTATGTGGTCCAATGAGCACGACAACCAGAGGTGGTTATGAGTACTTCATTACCTTCACTGATGATTTGAGTAGGTATGGATATATCTATTTAATGAAACACAAGTCGGAAGCCTTTGAAAAGTTCAAGGAATTCCAGAGTGAGGTACAAAATCAGCTCGGCAAGAAAATAAAGTTTCTACGGTCGGACCGTGGAGGCGAGTACATGAGCCATGAGTTTGATGACCATCTAAAGAGTTGTGGAATAGTTCCTCAACTCACTCCGCCGGGTACACCGCAGAGAAACGGTGTATCGGAACGGAGAAATCGGACCTTGTTGGACATGGTACAATCAATGATGAGTCGGACAGATCTACCTTTATCATTTTGGGGTTATTGTCTAGAAACTGCAGCTTTCACACTAAACAGAGTACCATCAAAGTCAGTAGAGAAGACACCACATGAGATGTGGACGGGCAAAAAGCCAAGTTTGTCTTTTCTTAAGATTTGGGGTTGTGAGGTATTTGTCAAGCGACTTCAGTCAGACAAGCTCACGCCCAAGTCGGATAAGTGTATTTTCGTGGGGTATCCGAGGGAAACCTTGGGGTACTACTTGTACAACCGGGAAGAGGGCAAAGTGTTTGTCGCTCGGAATGGTGTCTTCCTTGAGAAAGAGTTTCTCAGTCGGGAAGTCAGTGGGAGCACGGTGCAACTCAAAGAAATTCGAGAGGAACCAGCTAGGGGCGAGTCGGCAAATGGCCTTGGAGGCTGAGCCGGTCGTGGTACCTACACCGGTTACAGCACCTGAACCTCAGAGATCTGCCAGATTACAGAGTGCTCGAGATGTTTTACTGTTAGACAGTAATGAGCCGGCAACTTATTCGGAAGCGATGGTGGGATCTGATTCCGAGTCATGGCTTGGAGCCATGAGATCCGAGTTAAAGTCCATGGATAAAAACCAAGTTTGGAATTTGGTTCATCCGCCTGACGTTGCAAGACCCGTCGAGTGCAAATGGGTCTTTAAGAAGAAAATTGATATGGATGGAAATATTTCCGTCTATAAAGCACGACTTGTCGCGAAGGGGTTCCGACAGGTTCAAGGAGTTGACTACGACGAGACATTCTCGCCTGTAGCGATGCTTAAATCAATTCGGATAATGTTAGCCATAACAGCCTATTTCGACTATGAGATATGGCAGATGGATGTCAAGACGGCTTTCCTTAATGGAAATTTAACTGAGGACGTGTATATGATACAGCCCGAAGGTTTTGTCGATCCAGCTAACGCTGACAAGGTATGCAAACTTCAGAAATCCATTTATGGGTTGAAGCAAGCATCTCGGAGTTGGAACATCCGTTTTGATGAGGTAGTCAAATCGTTTGGCTTCATCAAGAGCGATCATGATTCTTGTTTATACAAGAAGTTTAGTGGGAGCAAAGTAAACTTTCTAATCTTATATGTGGATGACATATTGCTGATTGGAAATGATGTCATGATGTTGCAAGAAACCAAAGAGTCATTGGAAAGGAGTTTCTCAATGAAGGATTTGGGTGAGGCGACTTACATATTAGGAATCAGGATCTATAGAGATAGATCCAGGCGGCTCATTGGATTGAGTCAGAGTACATATCTGGACAAGGTTTTGAAGAAATTCAAAATGGAAGAGTCCAAGAAGGGATTCTTTCCAATGTCCCATGGCATAAAACTTAGCAAGACTCAGTGTCCTTCGACGACTGATGAGCGAAGTCGGATGAGTGTGATCCCGTATGCTTCGGCAATCGGATCCATCATGTATGCCATGATTTGTACTAGGCCAGATGTTTCCTATTCTCTAAGTGTTACGAGCAGATACCAGGCTGACCCTGGCGAAGCCCACTGGGCAGCGGTTAAAAACATCCTTAAGTATTTGAGAAATACTAAGGAAATGTTCCTAGTTTATGGAGGTGATGAGGAATTCAGTGTAAAGGGTTACACGGATGCGAGTTATCTCACCGACTCAGATGATTCTCGTTCGCAATCTGGATACGTGTTTGTGATGAACGGAGGGGCTGTGAGCTGGAAGAGTTCCAAGCAAGATACGGTGTCTGCATCTACAACAGAGGCTGAGTATATTGCTGCCTCAGAGGCGGCAAAGGAAGCTGTTTGGATCAGGAACCTCCTGATTGATCTTGGTGTGGTTCAGGGCGCGTCCAATCCTTTGGACGTATATTGTGACAACAATGGTGCTATCGCACAAGCCAAGGAACCTAGACAACACCAGAAGAACAAACATATACTCATGCGGTACCACCTCATTCGCCAGTTTGTCGAACAAGGTGATATCAAGTTATGCAAAGTACACACGGATGCAAACATTGCAGATCCGTTGACAAAGGCGCTACCACAGCCTAAGCATGAGGCGCACACGAGAGGTATGTGCATTAGATGGCTAGGCATATGATGCCAGGATGATTGACTCTAGTGCAAGTGGGAGACTGTTGGGAATATGCCCTAGAGGCAATCATGTATGATGTAATTCCCACTGTATTCATAAAGTTATTAAGTTGTCCTTGTTTTGAACATCTGATATATGTCATTGAATATGTGATTCGATTGTGGAACTATATATTCATGTTGTTCATACTAGATTGTCCTTGGTCATTTAGGTTGTGCTGGACACACACCCTAGACTAATGTGAGTGTTGGCTGATGACACGGTTCCACTTGTCATGGACATGGTGATGCCATTCCAACGTTCACGGACTTGGCTAAAGAGTTTAGCAAGTTGGACTGACCCACATTGAGATGCAACGATCAAGTCGTCATTTGCATGTCTCAATCAATGTAATCCTTAGACCTGAGGTTGTCGCACAATCCGAGTTGTGGATCACCGACTTAGGTTCTGCCAAACGTTGTTCTATGACAAGGCAACTATAAAGGAAGAGTTTGGGTCGAATGAGAAGCAAGCTGCGTGATGTGGATAATCAAGATGGGATTTTGCCCCTCCGAATGGAGAGATATTCTCTGGGCCCTCTCGAGTGATATGATTCAGGAAGCATGGTCATGCGCGACTCAGTTAAGTGTTAACTGTGTCGATTGACTAAGAGTTAGTCAGATGAATCACATATCACGGATCGAGAAGAGAGTTGAGCTATTCAAGGGATGACGATAAATCGCCTATAGCTCGACAAGGTATATCGTGAGGCAAAAATGACTAAGATGAACATCACATTGAAAGGTATGTCGTCATGACTCAATGGGACTTGGGAGTCGGCACGTTCTGCTAGGAGCCGCTACCGATTGATCGATTGAGAGTCGGACTCTAATCGTGTCCAAGTCGCCATGAGCCTGTAGGGTCGCACACTTAAGAGCGGGAGCAAATATTGGTTGGGTTGGACCCGAACCGGAAATGGACTGAATTAGTGGGTCGGACTCACAGAGGGAATGGGACACAAGTGTTGTGCAACCCATTACCATACGCTATATAAAGAGGGGCGCAGGTTGCCCAGCGGGCACGTTAGTCCACTCTCCCATGCGTTGGGAACCCTAGCCCCACTCAGTCCAGCCGCCGCACCGGACCTAGCAGTCCGCCGTCGGAGTTCCTCCTCGTACGTGTGGATACCGGCAGAGGTGTTGTACGTTCAGCACTTCGACGTTCGAGGGATTGGATCGGCCGGACCGGATCGTGGGACTGCACTGCCCCGACGTGCTGCATCGATAATCCGCACCTGCGCGTCTAGTGGTAATACTCGTGGCCTTCTACCTCGGCTAGATCTTGGAAGCATCGCGTAGGAAAAGTTTTTGTTCATCTCTACGCGTTCCAACAGTATCCTCACTTGGAAGGTAAAGACCTATTCCTGCTTGGGTTGGATTGATCGTATAGGGGTACAAGGTGCATATTTTGTGAAATATCACACCTAGTCCATATAATCAACCGATAGCAAAATAATAGAAGTATTTAAACTTCTACCCTTTACTACTATTGTTCGTAAATAAATGCTTAAATTAATTAAGCCTTTTAATCTCTGCTACTCATATAATCATAATATTGTATCTTAATTCTTGGTTTATACTTATCACATAAGTACCACTTCCTATGTACTTATATATCATAAGTTATTTCTTATAATGCAACTCTTACATTACAAGATATCCTTCTCCTTTAAAGAAATATTTTCAAAATTACTTTATAGAGAATATCCATATTAATTTGGATTTTATTGAACTTTTGTCAAATCTAATTTTCCAACTATTATTATTTTTATATGTGTTGGAAGAATGCATAATTTGAGGAATTTCCATTATGATCAAATATGATAAATCAATTTTATCATGATCACCATCGTTTTTCAAATTTTGATCTTGTACTTGAAATCACAGTCATTCTAAGAACCTAGTTCTCCCAAGTTTTGAATTGTCATTCAAAAATTTATGCATTAATCATTGACCGTATTATATCAATTTACACTTAGGATTTAATCCTTTGTGAACCAATAACTTTGTTATCACATGTATCTTCGAAAAACAAACTTTTCAATGATACATCTATTCTGTCAAACAAATCTCTTCAATGGTTTTAAATTACCAGATACCGTTGAATAACTCCCATAGACTTTTAAGAAAACAAGACTTCCGCATATTTACATGAATTAAAAAAACTCTTATTTTACTTCATAAATTATATTGCCATGCTAAACTTTTATACCGACTAGATTTTATTCATATAAATGAGTTAGACCTTTTATAATTAGTAATGTATTTAACAAAACCCTCGATCTGTACATAGTACACATCCTCAAAAAAAATTCCTTCAAAGGAATTTGTTTTGTTAATTTCTCATATAAACTTATTATACGAATCAATAAAGTTTTGCTACAGATCACCAGATCTTTAGTAGTCAACTCTTGATTTTTTTTCATAAAACTATTTAAGACAAAACAAGGTTTATGATCATCTTATTCCAACATGAATTCCTTCAAGTTTTTCAACTTGAACTTAATGGTATAAAATACTTTGACTGTAAGTCGTTTGGATTTTCTAGCCCTATATTATCTTTACAAATTACCTGCACATCCTTTATTCAAGTTACCTTGAAACTTTTATGTGCATTCTTGGTTAAGTGTTTTTCTTGATAAGAAGTCATGCCTTAACCGCAATAGCTCTCAATATTATTCTAACAGAATTATCAATTGGAATTGCTCCCGCCTGCATAACGCTGATAACTATTTCTGGAGATTCAATAATCCCTTAGAAAAACACCATCCTCCATTTGAATTCAACAAGAAATGATTTTCTTAATAATCACATATCTCGTAGTAACAAAACATTGTAACTTATGTGGTGGTTTTATAAGAGGATTCCATTGGGATATTGGAACAAACAACAAATTATTACTTTGTTTCTCCATCTTAGGATTAAGTTTCAATCTTTTAGAAACTTTTAGATTCTAAGACAAATGTGTATAATGAAATAAAGTAAAGACAATAAGTTTATGCTAAAATTATAAGTTAAGTTACTATACTATTTCATAGGTAATATCAGGTACTCTTGCAAAAAAAACTTTCTTAGTGCTGCCTTTGTCTCACTTGCTCAGATCATGTCTTGAAAACTTTGAAGACATCACTAAGACATTAATTTTAAAATTTATTGTGAAGTCTTGGTTGTTGACGAGAGTATCATCAATAATCCAAGAACTCCTCTTGTTTACTTCACTATGTGCTTGAATACTTTAATGAATTCACCTTTCAAAGAAGTGTGAAATTCATCAAGTCTTTCACTTGATATCTCAAACTTCTTTCATCATGCATATGATGTGTTTGAGATGATAGTGCCACTCGAAGGTGTTGTTGACACAATCACAAGAGATGTTGATAACGATGTTGATGAAGCCCGCGAAAGATTCTCACGCAGAAACCCTTTGTGTGCGAATGTTGCCGACTCCACGTATCCAGCTCCTCGATCCAAACAGAGTGAGGGTGTCGCGTGATACCCCTTTGAGAGATCTCACACATACGTCGGATCCGGTTGTGCAAATTTTTTATGTCCACGACTATGACTCCGTAGGTGTATAATAAGTTTGATTTCTCAACACATAATAGAGAGATTAGAGCTAGATCTAATAGGAGAGGACATCTCCAAAGCCCAATTACAAGAGGCTCAGATTCAATTAGAAGATCCAATTCAATTAGAAGTTCTAATTAGAGAGAGAAGGCACGAGACCAATTGGTATGTCCCTATATGAGGGGAGGGGCGGAGTATATATAGTGGGGCGCAGAGGGTACCTGGCTTGGGGGCAAAGTCATTTTGGATGGCCCCAAAACCGGCCGCACCCTTTGCCCCTCCCTAATTCGGATTGGACACCCCTTCCACTTTTTTTCTTACTTATTTGTTCCTTTTTATTTTGTAGTTTTTTATTTTTCTCTCCAAAATCAAACAAGGAAATTCTTGTGAGAATAATTCGGATCATGTGAGGCCACTTGGTCCAATAATATTTCGATGCAGCCCTAGGCCATTTCTGCCCCCTCCAGCAACCCCCTTATTGGGTTTTCTCCGAAACTCTTCAGGAAGCTTATATACCCTATAGATAAAATCATCCATTCTATCTAGTGTTGTTATAAACGCTTTCTAACATTCCAGGGCATCTCATACATGCCTGCAAATGCTCCGAAAAGCGTGCAAAAATATTTTATCTCAGAAAAACTCCTGAATAAATTCTGGTAGTAAGAGAAAATGATTATATTACTCTGTGACATCTAATGCCCTCTTTATAATTTCTCTGACATATGTAATATATTCATCACATAGAAACACAATTACAATAATACTCCTTGTTATTATGGACCTACCAATATACATGCATGACCAAACCAAGCTTAAGTGTGGGACCCCTAAAGTTTTGGTAATGAGTGGACATGACATTGGAAACTCTTCCCGGCTCATGGACGATCATATTTACTCCCACTCATTATGCAAAATACACTCTATTGAACATGTTGACTATTGTAAAATATTCCCACTAATCTTGATACCGAATTTACCCAAGATTAAGTATTCCTGTTATTGCCGTGAAAAATCATTGGTGCACTATACGTTTGTCTGTCTCGTTAATTAGTAAGCTTCCTTTTAATCGTGCCAGTATTACGATATCCCACGTGACGTATCATCATACATTGTCTGAAGAAAATATGGATATAGCTCATTCATACTAAGTGGGCTTAGATTGTATCTCTCTTTTTACGGAGTATTAATTTTCATCTTAGAACATCGAGGTCAATACACACCTTTAGAATTACCTAATGGATGCCTTTTTGTTCACCCATTTTACAGTGTGACACCTACTTATTTTTTTCAAGGCTAGATACTAACGCAGGCACGGCAACATGACACCGAGTTTAGAGCATCTCCAATAGGCGCTGTAAAGGCCGGTGCACTAAAAAAGTTTTACAACGCCGAAATAGCATTTTAGCGCGAGGGTGAATGCGTGGGAACACACCTGTTGGGAACCCCAAGAGGAAGTTATGATGTATTCCAGCAGCAAATTTCCCCCAGTTAAGGAACCAGGGTGATTGGTACGCCATAAATGTATCCATAATTTATGATGTTCCATGTTGTTTTCACGCCATATGCTACATGCTTTTCTTACACTTTATGTCATTTTTATCGATATTCCGGGACTAACCTATTGACAAAATGCCACAAAGCCAGTTCCTGTTTTCTGTTGTTTTTAGTTTCAGAAAAGTTGATCTGGAAATATTCTCGGAATTGGAAAATTCAAAGCACAGAAGTCTTAGAATTCCCGAAGGTTCCACGGAGTCCCGAAGAGACCCGGAGGGGGGGGCCCGGAGCCCCCACACCATGTATGGGCGCGGGTGGACCCCTGGCCGGGCCTGGGGGTGGTGTGGGCCCCTCGGGATCCCACCGCCATCACCCATTCTCCTATATATGCCCCCTGATGCATAAACCCTAAAGATATCAGCCTCCTTCCACGAAAAGTTATGTAGCTCCGCCGCCGCCGCCGACAAGTTTCGAGGGACAGAAATCTCAGTTCCGGCACCCTGCCGGGACGGGGAAGTGCCCCCGGAGCCATCTCCATCGACTCCACCACCATCTTCATCGCCGTTGTTGTCTCCTATGAGGAGGGAGTAGTTCTCCCCTGAGGCTAAAGGCTCTATCGATAGCTATGTGTTTCATCTCTCTCTCCCATGGTGTGATCTTTATGTGATCATGAGCTTTGTAATCTAGTTGAATAAGTAGATGTTTCTCTTCATCAATTATGCTACTAAAGTGGTTTTGTTATGAGATCTCCGTAAACACTTTGATCACAGTGTAAAGGTGACAATGTGTGCACCATGTGGTTTAGCATGATATTTATATCTTGTGTTGGATGACCCTATGAAACTGTGATGTTTTTCTAGTACCTTCTAGGGCGCTCATAGTGACAATGTGGGGTTAAATAGACATGGGAATGCGACTTTGAGGAGTGCTGTTACACCCATACGCAATGAATTGGTGTTTGTTATTCGACCGGAGAGTGATTCAGAGTAGTGTAGTGAAGAGAGATATTTATGCATTCAATTATGTTATCATTGTTGAGAGTGTTCACTAGTGAAAGTAGGATCCCTAGGCCTTGTTTCTAATCATTGAAACACTATTTACAATCGGTTATGCTACATGTTTGCTTGCTTCCATTTTTATTTCAGATTGCTAATATCACTTATAATCATCCATATTACTTGTATTTCACTCTCTCTTCGCCGAACTAGTGCACCTATAGAACTGAAAATTGTATTAGGTGCATTGGGGAGACAAGAGACTTCTTGTATCGTAATTGAAGGGTTGCTTAAGAGGGATACCTTTGACCTCTACCTCCCAGAGTTTGATAAACCTTGGGTGATCCACTTAAGGGAAACTTGTTGTTGTTCTACAAACCTCTGCACTTGGAGGCCCAACACTGTCTACAAGAATAGAAGCGTGTGTAGACATCAAGCTCTTTTCTGGCGCCATTGCCGGGAAGGTGAGATAAAAGGTTCTTACATCCTCGGGTGTGAGTGCTCAAAGTTATTTCCTTTAGATTCTGCAATTATATCTTTTTGTTTCTTGTTTTTATTTTCACTAGTTAGGCTTAATGGAAAAGAACAAAAATATGAGAGAGCTTTATAATCTTTATCTTGAGTTAGTACATGAAGTGTTTGAAGGCAAAATTAAAAAAACCTATGGAATTTTATTTGCATGCTAGTAGCAATGTTATTAGTATGAATTCTTTCAACACCATTATTGCTAATGCTATGGAAAAGTCTAACCTTGGGGAAGATGGTTTTGATGAATATGATATTTTTATTCCCCCAAGTTTTGAGGAGGAAATTTTCTTTGATGATACCTTGCTTCCAATATATGATGATTATAATGATTGTGGTATTCTAGTTCCACCTACCATTGATGATAAATTTTATTGTGATCATGATATGCCTACTATATATGACGATTAAAGTGACGAATATGTTATTTTCAGTCCACCTACTATTGAGGAGAAAATTAGTTATGATTACAATATGCCTCCTATATTTGATGATTATGGTGATGAGAATAATAATGATAGCTATTTTGTTGAATTTTCTCCCACTACTATTAATAGGAATGACTATGCTTATGAGGAGAACTACTCCCTCCTCATCATAGGAGACAGCAACGACGATGGAGATGGCGGTGGAGTCGATGGAGATGGGTTCCGGGCGCACTTCCCCGTCCCGGCAGGGTGCCAGAACAGAGATATGTCCCCCGAAACTTGTCGTCATCGGCGGCGGAGCTACGGATGTATTTTGCGGAAAAGGTCGATTCCCTTAGGGTTTATGCCTCGGGGAGTATATATAGGCGAAAGGGCGATGCCGGGGGATGGCTAGGGGGGCCACACCCCTAGGTGGCGCGGCCAGGGGGACCCGCACCACCCCATGGTGTGGCCACCCTGTGGCCCCTCCGGGGCTCTTCGGGACTTCTGGATGCTTTCGGGACTTTTAGAACTTCTGGCTTTCGAATTTTCCAATTCCGAGAATATTTCGAGAACAACTTTTCTGAAACTAAAAACAGCAGAAAACAGGGAACTGGCTCTGTGGCATCTTGTTAATAGGTTAGTTCCGGAAAACATAAGAAAACGTAGGAAAACAAGCGGAAAACATGTAGCAATTGGCATAATATCAACATGGAACATCAGAAATTATAGATACGTTGGAGACGTATCAGTGGGTTAGACTTAAATTTGTTTTATGTTTTCTTCTTGATGCTCTCTTTTGCTTCAATTAATATTTCTCATGTGAACATCTTCTGAAATTATCATGCCTAGCTAAAAGGCTTTAAAGAAAAGCACTTCTTGGGAAATAGCCCATGGTTTTATTTTTTGCTTTGTTTTTCTCTGTTTTCTTTTAGTCAAGGCGGTGTTTACTTCTGTAGAAACTCCTTTGTATCTTTATTTTCATGTTTTAGTTGTGCCAAGTAAGGTTTCTGACGAGAGTTGGAGTTGGTTTTCGGATTTCTGCGCAGGAAACAGATTTCTGCTGTCCACCGTAAAAAATCATATAAATCATAGAAAAATCATAGAATAATGATAGCTATTTTGTTGAATTTTTTCCCACTACTATTAATAAGAATGACTATGCTTATGTGGAGAGTATTAATTCTTTTATGCATGTGGCTCATGATAAGAATGTTTTATGTGACAATTATACTGTTAATTTTATTCGTGATGCTACTAAAAGTTATTATGAGAGAGGGAAACATAATCTTATGCATATCAACAATATCAAGTTTCCCCTCTTTATGTTGAAAATTTTGAAGTTGCAATTATTTTGTCTTCCTATGCTAGCCACATTGTGCTTTATTAACTTGTTTTTCTACAAGATTCTTTTTCATACAAAGTGGGTTAGACTTAAATTTGTTTTATGTTTGCTTATTGATGATCTCTTTTGCTTCAATTCATATTTCTTATGTGAGCATCTTCTCAAATTATCATGCCTAGCTAAAAGGCTTTAAAGAAAAGCACTTCTTGGGAGATAACCCATGTTTTTATTTTTGTATTGTTTCTCTGTTTTCTTTGAGTCAAGAGGTTGTATACTTCTGCAGCAACTCCTTTGTATCTTTATTTTCATGTATTAGTTGTGCCAAGTAAAGTTTCTGACGAAAGTTGGAGTTGGTTTTGGATTTCTGCTAAAAAAGCTGATTTATATTGTCCGCCGTAAAAAATCGTATAATTCACAGAAAGATCGAAATGCCCTGAAACAATTTTTGCTTATTCCTCATCTAATTCCGAAACTTTTTCGCTCTTCAGTTTTTTGGTTTGAGCAACGTAAGTGCCCCGAAAAAATTCGTTTATACAGAATGTTCTGGTTTTGGCAGATTCTCCCATTTTTCTAGCATTTGCTCTTTTACGATGTCAAGTGGATTTCTCTGGTTCACGAAACATCAGAGGATGTATCTAATGTTTAAAAGTATAAATATAACTTGTGCCCATATATAACCCATGAATTTTTGATTGTTTCACTAACCCTCTAATGCGAATTACTTTTTGAGTGTGCTGTGAAGGAGGTTTTCAAGGGTCAAGAGAAGAGGGTGATATAATGTGATCAAGAAGAGTGCAAGGTCAAAGCTTGGGAATTCCCCCGTGGTTCATCCCATCAAATTCTAAGAAGACTCAAGCATCTAAGCTTGGGGATTCCCAAGGCATCCCCTTCTTCATCACAATTTATCAGGTCACTTCTAGTGAAACTATATTTTTATTCGGTCACATCATATGAAATTTACTTGGAGCGTCTGTTTGTTTTTATTTTGTTTTCCTTTGTTTTATTTTGTTTTCCTTGCTGAAATAATATATTTCTAACCTAGAATTCTTTGTGTGGGAGAGAGACACGCTCCGCTTTTTCGTTTGAATACTCGTTATGCTCGTATTCTTAGTTTTTCTTCTATCTGCTGCAAAATTCCTGTTTACCTCCTGTTTTTCTTGCATCTCTTATTCAGAGCTGTTAGTTTTAGTAGAGTTATGTTAGTACTCTCTTGTTACATTGCTATATCTCTTGAAGATTTTTTTGTTTGGTATTTGGTAGAAAATGCTACGCGTGGTAGATGGTATAACGAAAAAAGCTTGCATATTCTTGTAGATCATTAAACTGGTTCACTTGATTATTTGTTGGTGTTTTGAGATATTAATATGCTTAATGGTAAACTTGCTACTTTACTAGAGTAAAAAAAAATAATGGTTGGTCTAGAAGCTTGAAACTGTGCCACACTCAAATAACCAGTTGATAGGATAATGGTATATGACTTCCTTTGTTGATAGCAATCGTAATGGCTTTTTGTTTCGCGCTATGGTTGGGGTAGCTAACAGTGACTTGTCACTCCCACGAACCCTCTTGGAGTGATTTTCATTATGCCTTATGATATCATGATTTTATTTGGAATCTTTTAACTTGTGAGTTCTATGTTGCGGTTATCTGGCACTTCCACCATCCATATTTGCTAGCCTCTTCGGTACCGTGCATTTCTCATTCTCACATTGAGAGTTGGTGCAAACTTCGCCAGTGGATCCAAACACCTTGGGAGAACTTTGTTCTTCTACACATAAGCCAAAAATTATCTTCCTCAAAACAACCACCATACCTACCTACCATGGCATTTCCATAGCCATTCCGAGATATATTGTCGTACAACATCCATCATCATTATGTTACTTGGTATGCTTCATTATTATTTTGCATACTTTTACACTGGCAGGAACATTTAGTTTTACATACATCAGAGATATTTCAGTTTGAGTTATTGAAAGTGCATTCTCGATATCTCGTTGTTTTGTGTGTTTGTTAACAACATGAAGAAGTTACTAACCGTATGTGCTACTTTGTCAAAGGATTTGGTCTTAAATCAGCACGTATACGGTGTCAAAGAAATGGTGAAGAAATCGAAGATCAAAGAACTTTTCCGGGCCAGAAAAGGGCTTTCAGTGTGTAATCCGGATTATTCCGGATGGGGTCCGGAATCCGGATTCAGTCTGGATGAGTCCGAGTGCAACGCGTTTTTCTCTGTTGCAATCCGGATTATTCCGGGTGATTCCGGGATCCGGATCAAGTCCGGACGAATCCGACTGCAACGTGATTTTCTCTGTTGCAATCCGGATTCAGTCCGGATGATTCCGACTGCAACGTTAATTTCTCTGTTGCAATCCGGAATCAGTCCGGATGAATCCGGGAGTCCGGAAAAATCCGGAGCAATCCGGGCTGGTCGCATTTTGGGCAGAAAAAACGGCTAGTTTGAGTGGGGGCTATAAATAGCCCCTCTCTTTCTTCCCCAAGGGTTAGCTCCACCAGGATTGAAGCCTCCATTGATTGATCTCACCCACCAAGCTAGATCTCCCTCCTCCTCCACCCAAACTTGTTGATTCTTTGAGGATTGAAGGAGGACCACCGGATCTACATCTTCACCAACCGGATTTCCATTTCCCTCTCATTTACTTGAGAGATCTTTGCCTAGGGTTTCCTCATGTGGAGAACCTAGGCTTCTTGTTGCTAGTGGTGATTCAAGAAGAGTTGGGAGCCCCCAATTAAGTTGTGGGTGTGTGCCCCAAGTGTTTGTAAAGGATTCGATCCCCGCCTCAAAGGGGTTCAATAGTGAGAGGTGAACTAGGCCTTTGTGGAGGAAGTTCATCGGAGAATAGGGTGAGGCCTTTGTGGAGTTGAGTAGGCCTTCGTGGCGAGCTCACACCCCTCCTACGAGACGTACTCCCCTAAAAAGGAGGAACTCGGGAATACATCGTGTCTCCGTGTGCTTCCATCGGTTACGTCGTTCCTCACTCTCTACTTACTCGTACTTGTAGCATTTATTGTAGTACTTCTTGTATTAAGTGTTCTCCTAGTTGCATTAATTGTTTGCCTTGCCATATAGGTAAATTCTTCATTAGTTGCACTATCTAGAGAATTTACCTCTGAGTCAAGCCTAAACCTTGTTAAAAATTAAAATTGGTCATAGCACCTATTCACCCCCTCTAGGTGCCCATACTTTACTTTCAATTGGTATCAGAGCCTCGGCTCTTGTATCGGGCTTAACCGCCTAAGAGTTTTAGTATGGGAGATGATTTGGATACCGAACCGTCCGTTGGCAAGGTGACCATGGATGATCTCAATGCCTTGAGAAATTCATTGACCTCATCCATAGACACCAAATTTGATGAGTTGCGTCAACTCATGGCACAACTCCTCAAAGCCAAAGGACCGGAGGTAGTCGAATCTTTTCTTCCGGAAGTTAATCCGGAGGGTGCCAAGAATGGGGTAGATGGTGATCCACTTAAAAATGCTTCCGCCGAACAATCCACTAAGTCGGGTACGGAAGGAGGTGGAGGATTTCATGCCGTTCCCGGAAGTTATTCTCCCAATCCTCCCGTTCCTCATCCCCATATAATCCCTAGAGGAGATCCACCTAAAATTGATGCTTTTTTTCTTTTCGTGAATGGAAATACTACATGGAGACTCACTTGAACTCTTCTTGTATAGATCTTTGGAGGATCACTCGTGACGGATACAAGCCATTTGATCCCAATAATCTTACAAGAAGAGAAGCCGTAGATTGCCAACTCAACTACACCGCCTTGTCCATTCTTCAACAAGCCGTGGGTCCTAACCACATGCCGCATCTTCAACAATATTCCACCACCAAGGAAACATGGGACACTCTTGTCGTCATGTTTGTGGGCAATGAAAGCATGCAAAGGAATAGATATGATGCCTTGACGAATGAGGCCGAAGGGTTCTATATGCATGATGGAGAGGATCATGTGGACATGTACCGGAGACTCAAGACTCTTGCCACCACCTTCTAAAATGTTGGTGCCAAGTATATTGATGATGCTTGGATCAAGAGGAAGTACATGATTGCCATTATGCCATTTGAGGGCGCGGACATGAAGAGCATTCGAGGGAGACATGATTTCTCCTCCATGACCTCAACTCAAGTGATGCAAGAGATGTGCTCCTACAAAGTGCAAACCAAGAATACGCTTGACAACCGTGCTAGGGCCGTTGGAATGCCCCAAGGAGCATCCGTTGCTTTGAAGGCCAAGGTGTTGTCAAGAGAGGTTGAGAATGAAGAAGAAGGAGAAGAGGCGTTGCCTCCTTTGAAGGAACAAGACTATGATCCCGTTCTAAAGGATCTCGTTGCTCTCACCATGCAAAAGTTTTGGAGCAATCCTCCCAAGGGCAAGAGATTTGTTGAGGAGAAGACAAGGTATCTCTATGGAAATGATGGGGCTCAAAAAGTGAGGTCTTTCTTCAATTGTCAAGATAAGCACCACTTCATTGCGGAGTGTCCTTATGAGAATAGAGAGCTCCATAGTGGCAAGCTCATTCGCAAGGACAAGTTCAAGGTTGAGTACAAGAAACCTCACTTCAAGAAGAAGCCTTTCAACAAGAAGTCTCCCACCAAGTTTGTGCTCTTGACTCAAGAGGAGTATGATACCGGGAGTGATGAAGAAGAAGAAACCACAAGTGAAGTGGCCGCTCTAGCTATTGCTTCTACTCCACCATCTTCATCTCTCTTCGAATCCCCAATGACGATCTCCCTCAACGTAATGCAAAGTGCTTCATGGATAAGGCCACGGAGGTATCTTCTTCCCCCAACTCTAAGACCCCTAGTGAACTTGAACATCTTGCTAGTCTTAGAGAAGAAGAAAGGGTCTCCTTGGACCGTTTTATGTCTAACATGCAAGGGGAGACCAAGAAGTACGTTGAGTATCTTCATGAGCAATTGGGAGAGGCCAAGATGCTCTTGAGAAGAAAGGTGAGATTGAGAGAAGGGATGCGGATGAAATTGCATCTCTCTCTATGACTCTTGAGGAAGAGCATGATGGTAGAGTTTCTCTAGAGGATGAACTTGAATCTATTGAATTAACTCATAATGAACTTGTCTCAAACATCACTAAGGAACGTGATCTTGCTATTGCTAAATATAAAAAGGCTAAAAAGGATAAGGTCGAGTTTGGGGTTGGTCATGGTAAACTAACCGAGGAGTTTGAAAAGCTAACTGATGCTCACAAAGCTTTGGAAAGCCAACAATCATCCCTCAAAGAGTTGCATGAACAACTTCAAACTCAACTTAATCAAACTAACAATGCTAGCACCTCTACTTCTTCTTGTGATCATGCAAATATTATTGAGGAAAATACTAGGTTGAAGAATGAGCTAGCAAGGCTCAAGGGTAAAGACCCACAAGTTGTGAAGTTTGTGACCCCTTCCCCGCAAGTGGTTGCTGATGGCTCCCAAGTGCAGGAGATCAATCGTAGTCTTCGATGGGAAGTATTACCCAAATTTGTAGTTCGACTCAGTGGGAACACAAGAATACCTGTGAGACTTTAGCAATTGGGACGTCACTCCCAACCACACCTGTGTATCAACAAACTTGCAGCGAGAGTGGTGAGTGTAATAATGCAGTGAAAGTAAACAAACAGAAAGTAAATGGAGAGCAAGTGTTTTCCCAGTTTTCACCGGAAAAGAGTGAAAGTAAACCAGAGACTAAAACGCAGGCATGAGGTGACAGCGGGGTGTTGCACGGATAATATTGATCACGTAATAATGTTTTGCTAGCAGCGGGGCCTTTCTCTATCTTAGTTTTATGTAGGTGTGTGTTCCGTAAATTATTGTGCGTACTAACCAAGAGAATTTGCACAAAGCCTATTGTCCTACCTGCCCATTTCACCGGGGCCAATTTGGAACTACAGGTAATTAAGGTCTACCCTTTCGAATAGCCCGGACCAACGCATTAACACTCCATGAACACACATAATCCTCAAACTAGAACATATCCCCATTGTTTTCCCTAGCTGTCACTTTAGGGTTCGCAGGTTCAACATAATAGCAGGTAATACACATTGCAGATAGATACCAAACTCAAATATATGATGTAGCAATGTAAGTTCAGTACTGAAATCATGCCACTTGGGCCCTAGTAACAAGCATTAAGCCTAGCAATAGTGCATCAACATAAGACATAAGAATTCTCAAGACAAACCCCTAGATCCCGCATACCGGGTAGCAATTACATGATCAATCTCATCCAAAACCCCTCACACCTCACATGCCTACAGCAACTACTCACACATGGAGGGGGTGATGGAGCTCATGGTTGATGGAGATGATGGTGGTGATGATGATGGTGACGAAGCCCCTCGAATTCCACCTCCGGGGGTGAAATCCCGGATCAATCTGACTCTGAAATCGAAGATCGTGGTGGCGGCGGCGCTCCGTTTCGTGAACAGCCCTCTCCTTCGAAACCCGTCAGTTTCTCGTATATATGGAGGGGTACGTCGAAGACCTAGCCGAAGTGGGCCATCTGCGCCCAAAAGGGGTGACCCCACGCGGCCAAGGAATCTGGCCACGTGTGGGGCCCCCTTTTGGCCCTCGGGTGGCCCCCCAGCCCCATCTGGTGCTCATTCCCCTTCTTTTCCATAAAAAGTTATGTGGTTTTCATCCCCTGTGAAAAGTCCTACGAAAATAGACGGAAAGAAGACTTTTGCTAAAAACAGCGTCAGATTCTGCAGATTTATTCTATTATGGGGGGACTCCGGAGAGAAATACGATGCAAAGTGCTTGGAAAAGTAGATGCACTTTGGGTGCATCAGTTGCCCCTAACTCTAATGCGGTCATTGCTAGACCACAATTGAGTGCACCAAGGCAACAAGTGGGCAAGCAAGGTCTAGGCTATGTAGCCAAGAAGAAGAACAAGAACAAGAAGAGGAAGAAGAAGACCAACAATGGGGCTTCGAGTGGTATTTTCATTAGGGATAACACTACTCCTAGCACACCCGCTCAAGCTAACAACATTGCCTCGAGTAGTAGTGTCATGAGGGACAACACTACTCGTAGCACATCCGCGGGAACTAACAATCCACACCATTTCTTATATGTTGATTATTATGGTGTTGTGCAAGCTAAATATGTTGGTCCTATTGAGGGTTTCATTTACTATACTAATTGGGTTCCAAAGACCCTTGTTGCTAATATGAAGGGACCCATCTCGGGTCCTAAACCTAGTCAATGATCTCCTGCAGGACTATGCTTCCGGTGGGACTAAATGGATTCTCGATAGTGGATGCAGTAATCATATGACCGGAAGCAAAGAGCTTGTGACGGAGTTGCGACCAAATGACATCCAAGCAACCGTCACTTATGGAGACTCATCCAAGTCTAAGGTATCCGGGTTCGGCAAGGTTGTGGTGGCTCCCGATATAACTATCGTGAACGTCATGCTTGTCGAATCCCTTGGTTACAATTTACTTTCCGTCCGCTCTCTTGGAAAGATGGGTTTTTCCGTATTTTTCGATGGTGATATTGTGGTCCTTTTGAGGAGCAAGACTCTTGACGTCGCTCACGTGGGACGTGTTGAAAATGAGTTGTTCGTGGTGGACTTTTCGAAGTCAACCAACTCTCAAGCAATGTGTCTTTTCGGGAAGCCGCCTTGGGATGGTTGTGGCATCACCGCCTATCCCATGTCAACATGAGAACTTTGCAAAGTCTTCACAAAGGTGGCCTTATTGTCGGACTAAAAGAAAAAATTTCCTTTGCAAAGGATCACGTTTGTAGGTCGTGTGGTGAAGGGAAGATGCATGACACGGTGCACAAGGCCAAGACTATTATCTCATCAAAGAGGATCTTAGAGCTTCTCCATGTTGATCTCTTTGGTGTCGTGCCCGAGGAAAGTCTTGGTGGCAAGAAGTATTGCTTGGTGATTGTCGATGATTATTCAAGATACACTTGGGTTTATTTCTTCAAGTGCAAGAGTGAAACTCAACAAACCATCATCGACTTCTCCAACAAAGTGCAACGTCAACACAATGTGCAAATCATGGCTATTAGGAGTGATAATGGCTCGGAGTTCAAGAACTATACATTGAATGAATTTCTTAGTGAAGAAGGCATTCGTCATCAATACTCCGCCACTTACACTCCTCAACAAAACGGTGTTGCCGAAAGGAAGAATCGCACCCTCTTGGATATGGCAAGGACCATGTTGGCGGAGTACTCTTCTCCCCAATATTTATGGGCCAATCCATATCCACCGCATGACACTCCTCCAACCGCCTCTACATCTGCAAAGGCTTGGACAAGACCCCATATGAGATTCTCACCAGCAACAAGCCCAACGTCTCCTACTTCCGTGTATTCGGTTGTAAGTGCTTTTATTTGATCAAGGGTGTTAGGTTGTCTAAATTTCAATCCAAAACTATTGAGGGTATTTTTGTTGGTTACGGTGCCGAATCCCACACTTATAGAGTCTATGACAAAACTTCTCGGATTGTCATAGAATATTGTAGTGTGGTTTTCGAGGAAAATGATGGCTCCCAAGTGGCGCAATTTCATGTTTCTAATGTAGATGTTCAAATACCTCAAGAAGCCATAGGAAGGATGGGTGTGGGATTTTTCCGCCCCATTGAGGGACACCTTATGGCGACTCGAGAAGGACTATGCTCTACACAAGTGGAGCCCTCCTCTACAATAGAAGAACAAGCCAAGGAGCCAACTATTACACCTAACCAAGAACATGTTCAAGACCCTCCTCTCATTGACCAAGTGACTCCGCAAGTCGTACCCACTCCTTTCACTAATGCGAGTCAAGGTCAAGGCCAAGATCAACCATCCTGTTCATCCTCTCCTCAAGTTGAAGCAAGTGTTGAAGATATTGTTGATGATGATGATGATGATGATCAAGGCCAAGTTGGTCAAGATGGAGACCCAAATGATCAAGATGATCAAGTGATCCCTCCTTGCAATAATGAGGAGATTGAAGCCCGTCGTGTCAAAAGGATAAGAAGAGCTTTGAAGCAAATTGATGCTAAAGACAACAAGGTATTGGAAGATGTTCAAACTCGAAGATCCACAAGAAGGCAATTGGCACATTTTTGTGAGCATCAAGCTCATATCTCTATGGTGGAGCCTAAGAAAGTGTATGAAGCTCTTGAGGACTCCGATTGGGTTGAAGCTATGCATGATGATCTCAATAACTTTGAGCGCAAAAAAGTTTGGAGATTGGTTGACAAGCCCAAAGATTGCCACAATGTTATTGGCACTAAGTGGATTTTCAAGAACAAGCAAGATGAGCATGGCATTGTCATTAGGAACAAGGCAAGATTGGTTGCTCAAGGTTACACTCAAGTTGAAGGCATTGACTTTGATGAAACCTACGCACCCGTGGCTCGCCTTGAGTCCATCCGTATCCTCCTTGCTTATGCATCCTCTCATAATTTCAAATTGCAACAAATGGATGTGAAAAATGCTTTATTGAATGGTCCACTAAAAGAGGAGGTATATGTTAAGCAACCTCCGGGGTTCGAGAATCTCAACTTTCCTAACCACGTTTACAAACTTGACAAGGCTCTCTATGGTCTCAAATAAGCACCTCGTGCTTGGTATGACCACCTTAGGGAGTTGTTAGATGATCGTGGTTTCGAAGTTGGGAAGATTGACCCCACTCTCTTCACCAAGAGAGTAAAGGGATAGCTTTTCATATTCCAACTATATGTGGACGATATCATCTTTGGCTCAACTAACCAAGCTTTCAATAATGAGTTCACTAAGCTTATGACTAACAGGTTCGAGATGTCTATGATGGGAGAGCTTAAATTCTTACTTGGCTTTGAGATCAAGCAATTGGCTCGTGGGACTTTCATTTCTCAAGCCAAGTATACCCAAGATATGATCAAGAGGTTTAATTTCCAAGATGCTAAGATCAAGACATCTCCTATGCAAGTCAAGTGCCACCTATCTCGTAATCCAAAAGGGAGTAAGGATGTGGATCAAAAGTTGTATCGTTCTATGATTGGTTCTTTGCTCTATCTTTGTGCATCTAGGCCCGATATCGTTTTGAGTGTAGGTGTGTGTGCAAGGTATCAAGCGGCTCCTAAGGATAGCTATTTAATGGCGGTCCATAGGATCTTTCGTTATTTGGTTCATACCCCAAGATTTGGTTTGTGGTACCCAAAGGGGGAACAATTTTCTCTCAATGGACACACGGATTCCGATTGGGCGGGTGATCAAGATGATAGGAAGTCTACTTCCGGGGCTTGCCAATTTCTTGGTAGGTCCCTAGTGAGTTGGTCCTCCAAGAAGCAAAATTGCATATCACTCTCCACCGCCGAAGCCGAGTATGTTGCCGCCGCAAGTGCATGCACTCAATTGTTATGGATGAGGCAAACTCTCAAGGAATATGGAGTTCATTTGGATAAGGTGCCTCTTTTGTGTGACAATGAAAGTGCCATCAAAATTGCATACAATCCGGTGCAACATACAAGGACCAAACACATTGAGATCCGCCACCACTTCATCCGTGGCCATGTGGCAAGAGGAGACATTGCACTATCTTATGTGCCCACCAAGGACAATCTTGCGGATATTTTCACGAAGCCACTTGATGATGCAAGATTCTTGTTCTTGAGGAATGAACTAAATGTGATTGATTCTAGGAGTTTGACTTAAAGATCTTGCACACACCCCTATAGATGAAACTTGTTTGAGCTTAGGTGTAGGCATGGACATAGGGGGAGTGTTATCCTAACACATTGGATTCTCCCTCCCCCCATTATGCCCAAAGCAAAAACTTCATTGTTATCTCTCTATTTCTAATGTTGAATTGTGATCTTCAATGTTGAGTATTGGCAATGCCCCCAAGATATATCTTCGCGGTTGCATACCATGAACTCTTACATGGTGGCTTAGGCCACCAACCTCTTCTCGTTTGAAGAGTTGGTTCTTAGTTGGATATCTTGTGATTTATTGTGTTATCCTTCCGAATACTACTTCTCGTTGCTATTTCGATCTTGTTTGTTTTTTCTCAAGAAGTAAGACTAGGAAACCTAACCCCTCGTGTTTTTTGCTCTATTTGTCCTCTCTCATGTTCATCTATGCATATGCCTTACTCCACACAACAGCACATCTTTCCCAGCTTGTCAAAACTGTCTTTTTGGAATGGTTTGGCCTTTTCTGGCCTGTCCCGGATTCATTCCGGACCAAGCCCGTATTTTTCCGAGTAGGTCGGATTGGTTCCGGAATATTCCGGCAGCCGGATTTTTCCGGGCCATTCCGGACGAGACAGTTTTCCTTATAAATACCCCCACACGCACGGGGGGCAGTTTTCTTTCCACTCTTTCCACCCCTCCCGTGCCCTAGCCACCAAAATCCGCGGTTTTCGTCCCCATTGCCCCTAGGGAGGATTGTTTGATCCTTCCTTCGGTCAAGGACTCCCCCATGGAAGGTATTGTGTTCGGCATCTCTTCTTTTTCGTTTTTGTTGGTTGTTTTTGGTTCTAGATGAAATCCAACCTAGAGTTTGATCTAGATCCAACTTCTATCAACATGTTCATCATGCCAATCCGTACCTAGATGCCATGGATTCGTAGATCTAGTCTAACCACATCACAATCTAGACTTAGATCCTTCTCAAATCTCGTGCCAATCCCATGATGTTCCAGCACTTAGAACACCTCTAGGATCATCCCTTTGGTACCCCTAATTGTTTGGAACAGTTTTTAAGTCAAAATTTCGAGTTTTTGGGCATTTTCTCGAGTCAGATCGAGGAGCCCGGATTCAATCCGGACCAGTCCGACTCAGCCGGAAAATTCTGGGCCTCCGGAATCTGTCCGGATGCTGCCAGAAATTATGAGAATTTGCACTCTTTCAAACCATTAGAGGTCCTTTTGTTACCGTTTGGCATATGCACTTATCTTCTGTTGTTCCTATGTCATCTATTCACAGGTGACAGCTCAAAACCGGGTACCAAGAGGAAGCAGTTGGCTGGAAGGGGTGCGCGTCCCGTCAGGGGGCGCACAACTCATGGGGGTGGTAACCGTGATGATCAGGAGGAGAGGGTTCCCACACTGGACCTTGCTGGTTGCTCTATCCCTCAGTGGAAGCATATCAAGAGGAAGAATCCATACCGCTTCCGTGACACTACCTGTGATGATCCTCGTTTCTGGACCAACCTTCAACTGAAGTGTTGTGATGAGTTCTACTCAGTTGCTCGTCCTCTTGTCTGCAAGCAGTCCCAGATTGACATGGAGTTCTATAACCAGCACAAATACAGTGATCTCCGTCATGTGCATGGTTGCCTTACAAAGATGGGTCTGATTCCTCTGCTAGATATTGAGTGTGAGTATTGCCCGGACTTGATTGCCCAGTTCTACTGCACCTTCCATGCCCATGGCGATGCCTGTACTGTGACTTGGATGACTGGGGACCAGAATATCACTAGCAATTTGGGTGAGTGGACTGAGGCTCTTGGATACAGGTGGACCTTCACTTATGCTAATCATGGTTTCAAAATCCATGAAAATTCTGAGTTTGACAACTCTAGCCTGGCTTTCTGCTATCCTCCTGATGCTCAGGGCAAGACTCTGCCCTTCAACTCTGCTATGTATCCCTACTACAATCTGCTGTCCAAGATCTTCCACAACACCATTATGGTCAAGGCTGGTGATAAGTCTGCCATCAGGGCTTACATGGTGAACCTCATGTTCATCACTAGGCCTCAGAACCACAGGAAGATTGACGTGATGGATTTCATATACCGTGAGGTGTGCCTTGGGATCTGTGAGAAGAGGAAGCCTGCTTATGGTCCACTGATTCAGAGTTTCATCAATCACAAGGTTGGAGTTGAGATCATGGATTCCTATCCCGTGGTCAAAGGCAAGAGGATGGTTCCCTCTCTCATTCGTGGAGTGGAGATTCCGGAGTACACTAGGTCCAAGTCCAAATCTCCTATGGCCACTCCTTCTGCTTCCACGAGTGGTGGTAGTGCCTCTCAGCGTCCTCCCAGTGGCATTGCCAAGTTCTTCAAGGCTATGTTCAACATGTGCAGTGACACCAGGGCAATTGCTCATGAGGCAAGAGAGTTGGCTAAGGAGACCCGCCACATTCAGAACTCCGACCGCCGAGCTGCTGGGATTCAGATACCTGATGATCCTCCTTCTCTTGAGCCCACTGTCTATGTGCCATTTGAGATGCCTGAGATCCATGACGAGGACTTCTATTTTGGTGTGCCTCCTGCTGATGTTGAGGATGAGGATGCGGAGTCAGGGTCTGCTGAAGATGACTTTGATTCTGTTGGGCTTGGTGGTGGTGGTACTCATGAGCCGGAGGAGGAAGAAGAACAAGCCGAGGATGATGAAGAGGAAGATGACGTGTGATTTCTTGGGTCGTTAGTTGGACTCGTTTTCCCTTTTTGGCGTCTTGATGCCAAAGGGGGAGAAGGAGTCCCATATTAGGATTCCACGGGCTTTGCAAGGGTTGGGGCACAAGTCTTTTGCCTTTTGATTTCGATCTTATAGGCTTGTGCTCCGGTATCTTTATTTCGTTTCTTTCGTTTGGAACTTCGTACTATTTGTGTGGAACCTCGTGACGTATTTGTGTCACCCTACCCGTGGTTATGCTACTATTATCTTGCGTGCTATTATGTCTATCATTATCTATGCATGTTGTATGAACTTGTTTAGACGGCTTGGTGTCTAAAACATAGGGGGAGCAAAGCCTATGAAGTGTGTGCCTCACGACACACATCGAGGAAGAACTCCGTCGATTTTTTGGACACCATTTCTTTAGTTCATATTGTTTTATCCCCGTGAAATCTTTATGTTGTCATCAAACACCAAAAAGGGGGATATTGAAAGTGCATTCTCGATATCTCGCTGTTTTGTGTGTTTGTTAACAACATGAAGAAGTTACTAACCGTATGTGCTACTTTGTCAAAGGATTTGGTCTTAAATCAGCACGTATACGGTGTCAAAGAAATGGTGAAGAAATCGAAGATCAACGAACTTTTCCGGGCCAGAAAAGGGCTTTCAGTGTGCAATCCGGATTATTCCGGATGGGGTCCGGAATCCGGATTCAGTCCGGATGAGTCCGAGTGCAACGCGTTTTTCTCTGTTGCAATCCGGATTATTCCGGGTGATTCCGGGATCTGGATCAAGTCCGGACGAATCCGACGGCAACGTGATTTTCTCTGTTGCAATCCGGATTCAGTCCGGATGATTCCGACTGCAACATGAATTTCTCTGTTGCAATCCGGAATCAGTCCGGATGAATCCGGGAGTCCAGAAAAATCCGGAGCAATCCGGGCTGGTCGCATTTTGGGCAGAAAAACAGCTAGTTTGAGTGGGGGCTATAAATAGCCCCTCTCTTTCTTCCCCAAGGGTTAGCTCCACCAGCATTGAAGCCTCCATTGATTGAGCTCACCCACCAAGATAGATCTCCCTCCTCCTCCACCCAAACTTGTTGATTCTTTGAGGATTGAAGGAGGACCACTGGATCTACATCTTCACCAACCGGATTTCTATTTCCCTCTCATTTACTTGAGAGATCTTTGCCTAGGGTTTCCTCATGTGGAGAACCTAGGCTTCTTGTTGCTAGTGGTGATTCAAGAAGAGTTGGGAGCCCCCAATTAAGTCGTGGGTGTGTGCCCCAAGTGTTTGTAAAGGATTCGATCCCCGCCTCAAAGGGGTTCAATAGTGAGAGGTGAGCTCGGCCTTTGTGGCGGAAGTTCATCGGAGAATAGGGTGAGGACTTTGTGGCGTTGAGTAGGCCTTCATGGCGAGCTCACACCCCTCCAACGAGACGTACTCCCCTAAAAAGGAGGAACTCGGGAATACATCGTGTCTCTGTGTGCTTCCATCAATTACCTCGTTCCTCACTCTCTACTTAC
>CM054058.1:236302778-236375394 GCA_028641055.1 Alopecurus myosuroides | reverse complement strand
GCATCCGGCCGCATCCTCATCCGCCAGGAAGTGGGACTTTTCTCCGCGGGGGTCCACCTGTAAGGGTCAGAGATACCCGACTGCTCCCAGACGGGCGGAACGTCCGTTTTCCTTGCCGGGGGAGGGAATCTGCGCCCTTCTCGGGAAGGCCATTTCCATATCCGGCATTCATGGCTCTCCCATCATGTTATTGGTGTGCCTGAGTGCCCGCACGACCTTTCAGAAGGGACACCCCCAGTGGGCGGAGTGTAGAGAGTCGATTTCAAAATACATAGGTGATCAATCCAGTCTATTTTGATTTGTAAAAGAGATAGTCGTGAGAAATATGCTCCAAACGAGCACAAAAGTTAGGGGAAACACCCCCTATTTGTAAGCACAATCTTTTTCGACCTTCTCTAAATGTGCCAACTATTTTTTCCATAGCACATATTCCATCTATATAGTGTCATTTAGAAGTGTTACTATTTATTGAATTATTCTTCATATTATTACATTTAAAAAACAATGCTTAAATAGAAAACCATTAAAAACAAGTTAAAAATATGAAAATTTAAAACTAATTTCTGATCCTTCTTATTCACTCCAAAATGTAGCTTTGGTGATTTTATTGATTTTAAAAAAATCAAATCCCTAAACTCTTCTCACTTGTCTTGAACTCTCTGCCACATCATTCATGCTAGCTTACTTCTGAGAAGGTTTTTTCATAAAAATAATCATAAACCTTGTTTATTATTTTTATGTAACTATGTCACATAAAATGACTATATGTGTTGGTTTTCTATTTTTACGATTTTCTTTGAATGAGTTGTGCTCATTTAATCAGTTCAAACAATGATTGAATAGAAAATCATTGTAAACATGTTTAAAATATAAAAATGAAAAACCAATTTCAGATACTTCTTAGCCACTCCAAAATGAAGTTTTGGTGATTTCATTGATTTTGTTTTAAATTTGAAATCCCCAAACCCCTCTCACTTGTGTTGAACTCTCTTCAACATCGTTCGTAGTATCTCACTTCTGAGAAGGTTTTTTCACAAAAATAACAATAAACCATGTTAATTACTCCCTCTGTATCGAAATTTAAATTTTTGTAATGTTTGCTACATGATTTACTGTAAGATACACATTAATCTACACACTAAAACGTGTCTAGATACGTGTTGTCTACTAAATGCTAAAACACCTTATATTTTGATATGGAGGCAGTATTTTTTTTCTATCGTAACTGTTTCACATAAAACGACAACGTGTGTTGGTTTTCTATTTTTACAATTTTTTTAATTAGTTGTGCTCATTTGAATGTTGTTTAAACCTCACAAAAGCTCGTTGACCGCCTTAAAACCCTACCATACCCTAGCACTTATCTATGACCGTTCGATCATATACGCTAGCGCCGAACTGCAGCCATACAATCATACGCTAGCACCGAACTGCGGCCGTCAGATAGTACCCTAGTGCCGTTGTGGCTGTTAGATTGGGCAATCCAGGAGATGCTAGTTCTGCCGTCATGGATATTTGACCATTCACCAAGTTTGTACACTCATCAAGCTTGGTGATACGGATCAACACGATCCGAGAGGGGTTTTGGTTCAATCTTTCACAACGATTCGTAAAACAACAATGTTGAATTGAACACGATCAATTCCACGCACGCGTATAAACATATCAACAAGATCAGCAATCAAAAACCAGCATAAATACGCAAACGGCGTCCCATCATGGGAGGAGTCTCTCAATAAATTTACTCTCCAAATTCTTGTCTGCCCTAAACGTTGGCCACAGGCTCCTTTATATAGGAGACCCACAAGGGTTCGGTTGGACAGGCCCAAACCGAAAACACCCAAACCGACTCAAAACCTAAACGCACACGATACAAACCGGCCTATTAGAAGCCTCGGCTAACAAGAAAGGCACGTAGGCCTTGAATAAAACGTGTACATACTTAGACAAATATCATCTAATCGTTGGTCATCATGTATACAACATGCTGCAACAAACACCACCCAACACTAATCATGTTTGGTCACGCCGTGAACCAAACTGCAACATCATCGGTAGTGTTCTGAAGTTGGGTTTCACCTCATCTTGCGGAGGAATTGTAAAACTGAAAGCTCCAACTATCAACATAGATGGCGGTGGTGGCGCAATGATAGGAGTAGGTATCCTCCCCTCATCATCCCCCCTCAACTTGAAGAGAAACCGTCCTCGGTTTCAGCTTGACACTTGGAACATTCTTCTTCATGGCAACGACGTCTACCTTGATATCCTTGTCAAGCATTGGCTGCAGAACATGACGCTTCCCTTTATGCCACAAGGAATATACATTGAAACGGCCCTTATGTGTGGAATGCTGATCAAACTGCCATGGTCGGCCTAGCAACACGTGACATGCATCCATAGGCAATACATCACAGACCACTGTGTCCTCATAAGTACCTACAGAAAATTTCAGATGCACCTTATGTGTGAACTTCAGCTTTTATGAATTATATAACCACTCAACACAATGTGGCCGCGGGTTCTTCCATATAGGCAATGAAAGTGAATCCACCAAGCTCTTGCTAACAATATTGGTGTAACTGCCACCATCAATAATCAGCCTACAAGCGGAATCCTAAACTATGCATTGGGTCTGAAAAATATCCCAGCGCTGCCCTTGTCCTTCTATGCGATCTTCCGGTACACGTTGCACCATCAAATTTTTACACTTTGCAGCAAGTTTATACCCATCCACAGTCACTTCTTGAGTTTCCTCAACCTCCTCACTAGATGACCCCGCTGATATCTCGTCATCACTAGCAGAAACATAGCCATCTTCTGTAAGCATCACCCTTTTTGCATTAGGGCAATCACGCCTCATGTGTCCTCGACCGCCACAAGTAAAACACTCAATGTGTGCGGTGTACTGCGTACTAGCTGCAGCTTTGGACACTCTAGATTTTGGCGCCTCAAGAGAAATATTATTGGAGCGTGTAGAAGGTGCGGACTTAGAGCTAGAGCCAACAGCCTCGCCATTAGAATGACGCCATGTATGTGTAGGGGCTGTAGCTTGACGCCGTTTGAGTTGTTGATCCGCACGCTCAGCTTGGTGCACAAGATTCTGAAGATTATAGTAGACGACCATCTCCACACAATCTTGCACCTCAATATTCAGACCATTAAAGAACTGAGACATTGTGGCCTCCAGGTCTTCCGTTGTTCCTGTACGTATCATCAACAACTCCATCTCCTTATAATACTCATCCACAGATTTTATACCTTGAGTTAGCTGCTGCAATTTATTGTACATCTCGTACTTATAATGCTTAGGAACAAAACGACGCCGCATGAGTTCTTTCATACCTCTCAATGACGTCGGTCGGTTGGGCATACACAAATTTGGCTCCACCAAATTAGTACGTAACCAGAGAACTCAATAGCTGCAAGTTGAAGTTTCTTCTCCTCGGTGTAATGGTGAGCTGCAAAAATATGATTCACGCGTATCTCTCACTCCAAATAATCCTCAGGACAGCCCGCGCTGGAGAAAGGTGGTATAGAAATTTTGACACGCCCAATACCATCATCTAAGGGAACACGCGCAGGCTGACCAACACGAACAGAAGCCGCAGGACGAGTATCAAATGTGCGTTGTTGAGGAACCTATCCAGCATCGTCCTCCAAATTAGCATCAACACCTCCATGTGTACGTGCCATGGGACGGCGAATACGACTGTCAGTCTGTCCATCTCGCTGTGGTAGCGCATCCTGTAATATAGCTACGGGAGGGGGCTCCACTCGCGCACACAGATTAAGAGTATCCGCCAATGCATCAAGACGAGCATTGAGTGCCGCAAATTTGGTATTTAATCTCTCCTCCAAAGCATCCGTACAGTACTTGATATACACACAAGTTTTGTCAAATCCATCGCGGACAATGGGAGCAAGATCATCAACATAAACAGGGAGAGCAATTTCCTTCTTCTTAGGTTCGGCAGCAGCATCGACAACAACAGAATTTTCACCGATCACAGAGTTTGTCATCGTAGACAAAAAATTTCCGCAGATTATCTTCTCGCGGTAGAAGTCTGGATCAGGCGACAGAAGACAAAAAGAAAACAGTAGCAGCAGTAGCCTCACGCTGATGGTCAGAGCACCTCTGTGACTTTCCTCGCACGTACAATCGATGCCGCGATAGTTATCAAGGCCATCAACTGCTGCGAACCATGAAAGCAGAACTACTCCACGATCAGCTCTCCGTCTTCTTTACGTGAATCCAAGTACGATACTTAAGCAATATGCAATCCAAACTTTTTAAATACTTTAATCTCAATCAATGAATAAGACTCCAAGTAGATCACGACTTGGACTAGACTCCAAATCTCACGTACAAGGGCTCTTATATCAATACTAAATACCAATTGATTAGTACTCTTAGCGTATCCCCAAATCTCACGTGCAAGGAAGCTTTTCTTTAATACTTCGTATGGAGATATCAAGATGAATCTGTGCAAGCCAATTCCAGCGAATCACTGCGACGAGACGACGAACCTGTAGCAGTCTATTCCCACGCCTCCAGTAGACAAATAAATAGATCAACGCCGGTGTCTTGGCTGAAGCCTCCGGCCGCAATACTCCCAATAGCAGATCGAGAATAATTTATAAATCTTAGCAAGAAATCGCCGTGAGGAACCCAACGAATCTGATACCAAGATGATACAGATCAACACGATCCGAAAGGGGTTTTGGCCCAATCTTTCATGACGATTCGCAAGATAGCAACGTTGAATTGAACAAGATCAATCGACGCATGCGCACAAACAGATCAACAATCAAAACCCAGCATAAATACGCAAACGACGTTCCATCATGGGAGGAGCCTCTCAATAACTTTACTCTCCAAATTCTTGTCTACCCTAAACGCTGGCCGCATACTCCTTTATATAGGAGACCACAAGGGCTCGGTTGGACAGGCCCAAACTGAAAACACCCAAACCGACTCAAAACCTAAACGCACACGATATAAACTAACATCAGAATCAATCCGCTATATTTTACAGTTTTCTGTATGACTATCAAATCGCTCTGCTACATGTCGGTTGTGTTCCAAGGGCGTAGCTGGATTATAGCTCGATCACTTACGCCATATGCATAACTTCGATTCATTTATGTTCGATTGACCAGAACAGCGGCACCTACTTGTGTAAAAACTATAACATCATGAAAAGTACATTCAAAATCCGAATCAGATACATTTCTATTCATGGAAAAGACAAAAAAAATTGAGAGTCTTCAAGTGAGCGGTGATGCGTGCACATTGAATGCATGTGTGGGATATTGATGGTAGTCCACCATGCGTCTATGTAGCGTGCACCGGTGGACATGGCCATTTAACTCGTAGCATGCCTCACCGCTAGCTAACGTAGCCTACCGTCCAATCACCATGTAAATAAATGTAACAAACGATCCCAATAACAATTTTCTCTTAGCAAAAAACGATTAACAATTTACTCCATAGCAACATATAATTAACCCTATAAAACTCGATATAGACCCTAAAAACATGAACTATAGCTACAACTTCATGTTGCCATCATGACGTGACTTCGGAGGTGTCGGAGTCCTAAGAGTCGTCAGAGTCCTCGAATTCGTCAGAGTCCATGGTGTCGTCAGAGTCGTCTGAGTCAGGAGAGACTTCCTCGTTGACAACATTGGCCTTGGCCGCGGGCGGTTGGACGACGGCCGCGAGCGGTTGTTCAACGACAGAAGCCCCACGCTCCTCATCTGAGTAAGGCCCGTCCGAGGACTCCGATGCCCCACACTCGTACACCGGCGACTACGGCGGAAGATCTCTATGCACATATTCGCAACGGTGGTTTTCCTTCTCTGCCTCCTTGCGGAATCACTTCTTTGCCTTGTCGGGCAGGACGGAGAACCTCTGCTCCTCGAAGAGCCACGCATCCTCCTCTCGCTCCCACTCCTCTGAAGGGAATATGCCCGAGAGGCAATAATAAAATGGTTATTATCTTATTCCTTGTTTATGATGAATGTTTATTTCTCATGCTAGAATTGTATTAACCGGAAACGTTGATACATGTGTGCTTAATAAACAAACAATGGTTCCTAGTAAAGCCTCTCTTTTAACTAGCTCGTTGATTAATAGATGATCAAGGTTTCCTGATCATGAACATTGGATGTTATTAATAACGGGGTCATGTCATTAGAAGAATGATGTGATGAACATATACCCAAAGAGAATATAGCAATGCGATCAAGTCATTTAGTTTACATTGTTATATCAAACATACGAAGTAACTTATTCCTTAGACCTTGAGATCATGTCAATCACTGATACCGGAAGAGTGCTTTGATGGCATCAAACGTCACACCGTAACAGGGTGACTATAAAGGTGTCGTTAAGTATTCGGAAAGTATTAGTTGAGGATCATGGATCAAGAGTGGGATTTGTTCATCCAAATGACGGAGAGATATACTCTGGGCCCTCTCGGTGATATCACATCGAAACCGCTTGCAAGCACGTGATATGATCACAAGGATGTTATATCACGGGAACGAGAAAAGAGTACTTGTCGGTAACGAGATTGAACAAGGTATGGTTGATACCAATGATCGAATCTCGGACAAGTAAAATATCGCGAGACAAAGGGAATAGTTCACGGCGTTGTTGGTTCACACGATCACGAGAGTCATCGTTGAATATATAGGAGTCATCACGGATCTCCAGATCCCGCTGTTGATTATTGATCGGAGAGGAGTCTCGATCATGTCTATCTTATTCGCGAACCGTAGGGTGACACACTTAAGGTTCGATGACGCATTTGAGAGGATACGGAATATCGGAGAAAAGTTTGGACAGCACCGAAATTGTTTCGGGAAATATTGAAATAGTCACCGAAATTGTTTCGAGTAATTTTCAAATAGTTCAAGGGGATTCTTATCAAATGGTTGTTAATAGATTTAACAACTAACTCAAGGGGTTATATCTTAATGTTTGTTAATGGAATTAACAAATATTAAAATAAAGAAATAAAATTGTTTTATTTATTTATTAAAGAAAACCCTTGGGATTTTGAGTGGGAATTCATGGAAGAATGAGTGGGTTGAGTGGAGACTCCACTCACATGATGAGGGAGAGGTGGAGGCAGCCAAAAATTCGTGGCTGCCATCCCCTCCTATAAAAGGAGGGGTGAGAGCTCCCTCTCCCACTACACACACTTGTGTCATCTCTTCCTCCCTCCTGCCGCTGCTCCACCACTTGTTCGTGCGCTTGGCGAAGCCCTGAGCAATGTTTTTCTCCACCACACCATGCCGTCGTGCTGCTGGAGTTCCGAGGGATCCTCTACTTCCGCGCCCCGCTGGAACGAGGGAACGGAGGTCGTCATCAACCGTACGTGTGACCGATCACGGATGCACCGCCGGATTGCGGTGCCATCTTCTCGCTATCGGGATCGGTGTGAGTACGACTACGCCAACAACGAGATTTGATCTCGTACCACTTTGAGTCTTCGAGGGTATGTGTTCTTCTTAACCTTCTTGTTGCCCGTTGCACTTCGTCTCCTAGATTAGATCTTGGCCTTTCGGGTTCTCTCGCGTAGGAAATTTTTTTTTCTATGCTACGTTCCCCTTCAGTGGTATCAGAGCCAGGTTTATGCGTAGATGTTTTGTACGGGTAGAACACATAGGTGTATGTGGGCGTTGATGATCATGTTATTACCTCTTTGATTATTTTATGATCTTAGTGGCATAGTGGGATGAAGCGGCCCGGACTAACCTTACATGTCCACGTACATGAGACTTGTTCCACAACTGACATGCAACTTGTATTGCATAAGTGGCTTGCGGGTGTCTGTTTCTCCTACTATAGTTAAGATCTAATCTATGAAGGGTTGTTAAAAATGTGTTTATCAACGTTGTGGTTGTTGTTCGTAGGTATGAACGGTTCTATCCTCGAAAGCCCTAAGCCACGTAAAATATGCAAAAATAAATTAGAAGCGTCTAACTAGTTTTTGCTGGGCATGTGATGTGATATGGTCAATATTACAAATTTGATTATGAGATGATCTATTTTGTAAATTATTGATATACCGGAAGGTATCCATATGATTGTCTTCTTCTTGATGGACAATCAAGATTGGGTGCCATGGCACTTGGTACCACGCCGGTGGAATGATGGAGATCATACCATGATGCACATGATGGAGATCAAGTGCAAGGAGGACCATATCATATCACGTTATCCTTACATGTGATGTATGTGATGTTAATACTTTTATGCATCTTGTTTTGCTTAGATAGCGACGGTAGCATTATAAGATGATCCCTCTCACTTAATATCAAGATAATAATGTGTTCTTCCTTAAGTATGCACCGTTAAGAAAGTTCGTCGTTTCGAGACACCACGTGATGATCGGGTGTGATAGACTCAACGTTCGCATACAACGGGTGTTTTCAAGCCTAGCATGTACAGACATGGCCTTGAAACACACGCAATACTACGGTTCTACTTGGCGAGCCTAGCATGTACAGACATGGCCTCGGAACACGTAACCGAAAGGTAAAGCATGAGTCATATGGATGATATGATGAACATGTTGATGTTCGCCTTTGAAACTACATCATCTCACGTGATGATCGGTTTTGGTGTAGTGAATTTGGTTCGTGTAATCACTAAAGACGACTAAGAGGGATGTTGTTTTTGAGTGGGAGTTCATGGTTTAATTTTTGAATTAACTTGAACTTATTTATCATGAACAACCAATCAAAGTGAATTTGCACAAATTGTAGTATTCATTGGCATCTATAATTACCTTACACTTAGATTGTTAATTGAGATATAACTGTTATGATCTGGTAAATACCATTTAAGATTGGTACCGTATTAGTGAAATTTAAAATTGAGTCCTATTGTAGATTTTTGGTATTTCCTACCTAGCTCCATGTGGTTAATGATTGATTAATCTAGAGAGCAAATAATTCCTACTTAGAATCCAGAGTCATGGTTGCTTCCGTATTACTTTATCTTCAAAAGAATGTTTTGTTGATCAAGGTGATTTAGGAACTGAAAAGAGTTGTTTTCAGAAACAATCAAGTGAAAGATATATTGATATCTAGAAACTTATTTGTGGCAACATGACTGAGTATAATTTAGCGTGATAATGTTTGCTTATATTATCTGAATATATGCAATGATTGAAGACGCTAGGCGTTTGAATATTCCAAGAAATTGGATGCTAAAATTATCCTCTAAATTCCTTCCTTCGAGCTATAATAGCTTAATCATAAAATTGTTATGATGGGATGGATTAGAAGTATCGGTAAAGTAGTTTACCTTACTTGGAAAATGCTAAGAGTGGAATCTAGAAGAATGCTATTAATATGGTGATATTAGTAGAACAATCAAACTCAAAGTATGACTCAATGGGTGATAGTATATGACTAACACGCCAAAGAAAATGAGCTAGTAAGACTAGAATTGTTTGATGTTGAATGATTCTTCTATAAAGGAAAGGGAATATTGAAAATAGAATTACAAATAGATATATGGCAGAAAAGAAGATAACTGGAAAAGTCCAGCTCAGGAGTATATACTTGATATACAAGATATAGATGTATTACTAGTTAACAAAGTATTTTTGGTATTTTGATACCACATTCGTTGGTATGAGTTGTCATACAAAGCAACGCAATGAAAGAAATACAAGGGCCTAAAAGGAACTAGTAATAGATGTGGAATCGATTATGACAAGAACATAAATAAAGTGTTATTGTGTTCATTGTCGTATCGAACCAACCAGTCAAGATTTATTTGAAGAACTTAATAATTTGTTATTTTGTTCTAGTCTTTTGTGAGAACAAATGAGATTGTTCAAACTATGATCATATTCCATAATTGATGGATATGTTAATATAAATCATGTTGGTAAAGTAAACATCTATAAGACTAAATGCTAAACGTTGCAAGACGTTGAAGAGTTTCACTTAAATTGTGACACCACCATTTTAGTTCATATCGGAAAGGAAAACATGAAGGAACTCCATATTGATGGACTTCCGGAGTCATTTTATTGACGCTTGTGAGACCTCTTCCAAAAGATGACTAGAATTCCGTTCTTAGGCCAAAGTAGAATGGACGACTAATTTAGTGGAGATTATACATATTGATGTATATAGTCCATTATGTGTAGTCATGTATGGTGGATTAATTTTTCCTTCATAAAATTCTGTCGATGATTTAAGTAGATATGTGAGTATATCTATTTAAAGGGAACAGAGTTTGACATTTTGAATTGGTTCAAAAGGTTGTTAATATGAAGTTAAAATCAATGTAACAAGATAATCAAGTATTTATGATTGGATCATAAAGGATAAAGTTTGAGTTACAAGTTTAGCAAAACATCTGAGAAGCTGCAGAATTGTTCTACAACTTATACTTCTCGAATACCCCACATTAGATTGGAGTATTCAAAAGACAAAATCAAACCCTGTTTGACATGGTAAGATTAATAAAATTGCCATTATAATTTTGTAGTTTATACATTAAGGACAACCGCTTTTACACTAAAAAGAGCACCATCATGATCCGTTGAAATTGACAACATATAAGATATGGTTTGGGTAGTGACCCGAATTGTCATTTTTCTTAAGGTTTGGTATGCATAGCATGTGTAAAATGTTTACAACCAAAATAGGATAAATATATGTTTATAAGGTTATCCCAAATAAAACATTGGGTATTTCTCCTATCACCGAACCAAAAGACAAATGTTGTTTGTCAGAAAGGGTTGATTTCTCGAGAAAGTAGTTCTTGCAAAACAAGTGAGTGGGAGCACAGTACAAACTCAACGAGATTACAGAATCTTCGTTATCATGTCAAGAGTAGCGCAACACTGGAAGTTGTTCCGGGGTTTACTATTTTGACTAAGTAGAAGACACTACAAATGTTGTAGATACTTCAAATGAGTTTGTGAACTGTACCAGTAAAGTCCAAAAACTTTGTACTTAGAACAACCTTGGGTTTAAGTGTAAAGTGTTGTTTTGACAACAAAAGGACCTGAACCTTATAAAGGAAGCAAATGATGGGCCCTGACTTCGTAAAATTGACTATGAGTCATTATATCCGCCATAGTATCCTTGTATGAATATCAAGTATGTGACTTGGTAGTCCTTTCGATAGGAATGATGCCTAACGATAGCAAAAGGGTCTATATAGCGACAAAGACATGGATTTTACATCCTTTCAAAGTTGTACTTATCGAAAAGTTGTTTTCGACGAAGTTCAAAGAGTTCACTACTACAAGATTTTGGTCTTCCGTAGTGATGCTTAGTCTTTGCAGATAGTTCTAGCAAAGTTACATATTATGATATGGTAGTTGAATAACAAAACCAACTCTCCTCTCAAGGAAGTTTTATCAAGGATGTGTACTTGACACAGTCCGAGAGTTTTGTAAAATTCAAAAAGGTTGCTAGAAAGGTATGCACACTTCAATGGTTGAAGTGAGCATAACGAAGTTGAAATCTTTACCTTAATGAAGTTATCAAAAGAGTTTGATTCCATCATGAACGATAAAGATGCTTGTAAAGTTACAAGAAATTAAGTGGGAGCGCTATGACATATTTCCAATACTTTATGTAGATGACATATGGTTGATTGGAAAATATGTATTTTAAATTAACACGGTTAATATTTAAGATTTTCATATTGATGAAAGGCTTAGAAGATATTGGGCATCGATATCTATAAAAGATGGATTGACGCACCTGATATGATTGAAGCCAAATTACATAGATGAAATATTGAAGTAAGTCAATATGAAAATGACAAGTAGTTCTTGTCACATGGAAAATAATTGAGCAAGATTCATGTGTTTTGACACATGATGAGCATCATTTAAATTGAGATTTCTAAGTCATGTTTCCATGCTATGTACACGACCAGATGAGTCCTATGCTATAAAATGTTATAGCCGGATAATTCATATAATGATTAGACAACAGTAGAAGAGATCCTCGTGTCATTTTAGAAATGCTAAGGATATGTTTTCCTATATAGTAATGACAAAATATTAGTTGTAATATGTTACACTAATAATCTTGTCATTTAATCAAGTAATTTTATCTCAATTAAAATATGTGATGAACGGTAGCACAATAGGATGGAAGAAAGTTCCATGCTGGATTTGAAAGAGTTTCAAAATTAAAATATTGTGACAGATACTACAACAAAGGCTAAAGTATATCGTTGTGTTGACAACTGATTATAAGCGTATTTTGTGTCAAGGAGTTCTTTATTGAACTTGGTGAATTTCCAAGAATGCTGAAACTATGAAGCTACATTTTCACAATGTTAGTAACATCAGTTTAAGCTGAGGAATTAAGGTATCACCGGAACTTGGTGAGTTTCCAAGAATGCTAACACTATGAAGCTACATTTTCACAATGTTAGTGACATCAGTTTAAGCTGAGGAATTAAGTTTTCACCAATTGACCATATATATACAAAGCCATCTCATTAGAGAATGAGTGATGCGTGTAGACGCAAAGAACATGCAAATACAATAGGACCTGAACAGTTCAGGTCTTTTTGATAATGTTTACCACATGCGAAGCATGGTAATAACACTGGTACGCCATATGTGTTAAGTGCTTACAGACTAGATTATTGACTCTAGTGCAAGTGGGAGACTGAAGGGAATATGCCCGAGAGGCAATAATAAAATGGTTATTATCTTATTCCTTGTTTATGATGAATGTTTATTTCTCATGCTAGAATTGTATTAACCGGAAACGTTGATACATGTGTGCTTAATAAACAAACAATGGTTCCTAGTAAAGCCTCTCTTTTAACTAGCTCGTTGATTAATAGATGATCAAGGTTTCCTGATCATGAACATTGGATGTTATTAATAACGGGGTCATGTCATTAGAAGAATGATGTGATGAACATATACCCAAAGAGAATATAGCAATGCGATCAAGTCATTTAGTTTACATTGTTATATCAAACATACGAAGTAACTTATTCCTTAGACCTTGAGATCATGTCAATCACTGATACCGGAAGAGTGCTTTGATGGCATCAAACGTCACACCGTAACAGGGTGACTATAAAGGTGTCGTTAAGTATTCGGAAAGTATTAGTTGAGGATCATGGATCAAGAGTGGGATTTGTTCATCCAAATGACGGAGAGATATACTCTGGGCCCTCTCGGTGATATCACATCGAAACCGCTTGCAAGCACGTGATATGATCACAAGGATGTTATATCACGGGAACGAGAAAAGAGTACTTGTCGGTAACGAGATTGAACAAGGTATGGTTGATACCAATGATCGAATCTCGGACAAGTAAAATATCGCGAGACAAAGGGAATAGTTCACGGCGTTGTTGGTTCACACGATCACGAGAGTCATCGTTGAATATATAGGAGTCATCACGGATCTCCAGATCCCGCTGTTGATTATTGATCGGAGAGGAGTCTCGATCATGTCTATCTTATTCGCGAACCGTAGGGTGACACACTTAAGGTTCGATGACGCATTTGAGAGGATACGGAATATCGGAGAAAAGTTTGGACAGCACCGAAATTGTTTCGGGGAATATTGAAATAGTCACCGAAATTGTTTCGAGTAATTTTCAAATAGTTCAAGGGGATTCTTATCAAATGGTTGTTAATAGATTTAACAACTAACTCAAGGGGTTATATCTTAATGTTTGTTAATGGAATTAACAAATATTAAAATAAAGAAATAAAATTGTTTTATTTATTTATTAAAGAAAACCCTTGGGATTTTGAGTGGGAATTCATGGAAGAATGAGTGGGTTGAGTGGAGACTCCACTCACATGATGAGGGAGAGGTGGAGGCAGCCAAAAATTCGTGGCTGCCATCCCCTCCTATAAAAGGAGGGGTGAGAGCTCCCTCTCCCACTACACACACTTGTGTCATCTCTTCCTCCCTCCTGCCGCTGCTCCACCACTTGTTCGTGCGCTTGGCGAAGCCCTGAGCAATGTTTTTCTCCACCACACCATGCCGTCGTGCTGCTGGAGTTCCGAGGGATCCTCTACTTCCGCGCCCCGCTGGAACGAGGGAACGGAGGTCGTCATCAACCGTACGTGTGACCGATCACGGATGCACCGCCGGATTGCGGTGCCATCTTCTCGCTATCGGGATCGGTGTGAGTACGACTACGCCAACAACGAGATTTGATCTCGTACCACTTTGAGTCTTCGAGGGTATGTGTTCTTCTTAACCTTCTTGTTGCCCGTTGCACTTCGTCTCCTAGATTAGATCTTGGCCTTTCGGGTTCTCTCGCGTAGGAAATTTTTTTTTCTATGCTACGTTCCCCTTCATCCTCCTCGTCCGACAGCAGCGAGTACGGGCTCCGCGGGGTAGGTCAGCTCCACCACATTTTCGAAGGAGAAGAGAGAAAGAAAGAAGGAACGGGTCATATTCTTCGATTCTAGGGTAGGGTCCATTTTATTTACGGGCAGAGGGCAAGAGAAACCACGTCTAGGGTCCCACCTGTCAGTGCAATGACGGTCGCACTAGCGGTTAACGAGGTTGACCATATGGAAAACGAACCGTTTGGCCATCTGCGACCCTCAACAGAGCGAAATAGAGAAAAAAATGAGGATACCGAAACGATTGGGGCAAAAATGATAAAAACTAAGCGAATCAAGGAAAAAAGTAATAAGCCCTATTACTTTTGATGCAAAGCCATGTACCTATCCGATATATATCATTGGTTAGTTAAAAAAAACACAATTTCTTACCATACCGCAATATCACTTTATCCCATTGGATACATCATCTATGCTTTTTGTGTTGATCAATTTCAATCAATCTTCATACTTTGCCTTTATCAATCTTGTATCAATTATTCTTTCTTCACCATGATGAAGTACCAAAGGTAAACATTAATGCTCGCACAATCTTCATATCTTCAAGACATGCTTGCCTAAGCCTCAACTCACAGGGCCATCCTTAGGATCACGCCTTGAACACCACGTTGGTCATCACTTGGTTTTCTTCATGCTCTATCACAATTTTCCAAGATGCACAATTAATTCTTCAATTGCTAACATACTGCGAGCCTTGGTCAATTATGGATCAACACACATGAGTCCATCTTTTCCTCGACTTAGAACCATATGGTTAATTGTACTCTTGTAATCCAACTCTCAAGATCTTGACTGCCCATGGCTTCACACATAAGTTAGAGCATGAATTCATTTAATTTGATGAACCTATGATCTCCTCGGGCCGAAATATTGATACATGCAAAATCCCGAGATGTTTCTCTCTCATCCCTCCCCCTCCCCCGCGTCCCTCCCCCTCGCTCCTCTCTATTCCCCAGCGCTGAAGCCGCCCGCCCCACGTTCACCGCGCGCCGTCGAGAAGGTCGCGCCGACGCTTCAGGGCGATGGAGCGGGGGGGGTCCCTCGGGTTGGAGGATCTGGAGTGCGAGGACTTGGAGGACGAATCCTGAAGGTTGGAGCTGGAACGTCTCTCCGACAAGGAGCTGGACCGCCTCATGGTGGAGGGTTCGGAGATCGTCAGGCAGGCGGAGGCGGCGAGGGGATCTCGACCCAGCCAGCGCTGGAGAGCTTCATGTCAGTTGAGATCCCCCGTTTCCCCCTGTTTCTCTAGTTCGATTTCCCTCTTCTCGGGGGGTCAGATCACATTAGCAGATGGACAGGGTGTCATTGTGGACGCCCGCATGTTTGCTGAGGGTGAATCGATTGCGGTAGGTGACGGGGTGTTCTTCCCTAACTACCATGCCGTAGTGGGTGCGGTGATGAGGGAGGTTTCCTCGCCGAATCTTCCAGGGAAGGAGGTGACCAACAATTTGAATTAGAAACCAGAGTTGCAGCTAGAGGAGACACATGCGGTGCTGGAACCTACACAGGCGACTATTGCGGCCAGAGTTGTGCCAGAGGTGGTGGGAGTTTGCAGATCGGCGCCATCGAGCGAGATCTCCGTGCCCGTTGGGGCATCGGGGGATGAGCAGCGTCAGGCCATCGAGAGCCATGGGCAGATTCATATCAGAACAATGCCAGGTGTTCCCCCACGCTCTATGGGACATTTTTACGCCCTCTTTCCAGATGGGGAAAGGGGTCAGTTCTGGTCCCTCGGCTGAGTTCCTGCAACGAATTCGCCGGAATTATTTCGGAACAGAGGATGCACGCGGCACAAGTTCTTCGGCTGTCCTCCCGCGCCGGTGAGTAACACACAGGATGTTGCGTTGACAGAGCAACCCGCCGGATGGGACGGTCAATGGTGCAGAGGAGTCACAACTATTGGGCCGGGGGCCTGGACAGATGGGCCGGTGTTCAGGCGGTATAGTCTGGAATGGTGAACCCAAAACGGTAGAAGAATGGGCAGCAACGGCCGATATAAAAGGGGCGTGGGTGTGGGTTAAGCGTCACTTCCCTATCTCATCCTCCTTATTAGGGTTCCTAGCTTCCAGAGAAGGTTGACCCACACGTTGGAGAGAAGGATTGGCAGTCGCTCCATTTCGCAAGTGGTGGCTAGGATGTACAGGAAAGACCGGGACGGGCGGTTCCCTTCGAAGAGGGGGAGACTACCGCGACAATTCAGATCAGCAGGGCGCCGACTTCGGGCACGAGGACACGCGTTTGAACACCGATTTGAGCAGAACTACATGAGGCCACGATACAGGCCAGAGCTCCGTGGCCGCGAAGGGGCTCCACAAGTCAGGTTCGGGAACGCGACGGGGCACCACCCCCAGATCTGGCCCTCTGAAAGTGCATTTCGTTTTCCCGGTGTTTTGTGTGTTAGTTAACAATACTAAGTACATTATTTATCGAGGTGTTAAGTGTGCAGGTGTTATCTTTAACATCGGCATCGATCACCAAAAAGATCGGTGAAGATTGGGCTAAGAGATTTGGGACAGTGAGGAGCCGGATGATTCTAACCGGATTATTCTGGGAAACCGGATATTCCAGTTAGGATGGTTTCTGTCCAGTTCGAGACAGAGAAGCGCCGGAATGTTGGAACCGTATTATTCATACCATACCGGATATTCCGGTTGAGGAAGTTTTGCTTAAAATCGACTAAGGACTGAAGCCTCAACTCACAGTTTCCAACCGGATTATTTGAACCGGATTATTCCGTGCCAACCGGAAAATCCGGTTCAGGTGCCTGCGCGGGACAGAAGCCAACCGGATTATTCATACCGTATTATTCAGCCCTAGTCGGAATATCTGGTTGAAGTCAACGAGTTCGTTTAGATCTGGAGAGATATCCCGACAGGATATTCCGGTCCAAACTTGGACCGGATATTCCGGTACCTATTTTCCAGCTCAAACAGCTAGATTTGAGGATGGGGTATAAATACCCCTCCTCTTCCTCCTTGAGATCTAGTTCGTCCATTAGCATTCAATAGCATTTATTGAGCTCACCAAATCCACAATTACTCCCAATCCCTCCCACCAAACTTGTAGATCTTTAGAGGATTGAAGGAGAAGGCCCCGATCTACATCTTCACCGAGCCGTTCTTCATTTCCCCCTCATTCATTTGAGGGATTTGAGTCTAGGGTTTCCATTTGTGGAGAACCTGGACATCTTGTTACACTTGGTGATTCTTGGATTTGGGAGCCCCCAATTTGGTTGTGGGTGTGTGCCCCAAGTTGTTTGTAAAGGATTCGATTCCCGCACCAAAGGGGATCAATAGTGGAAGGTGGACTGGGCCTTTATGGCGGGGTTCATCGGAGAATAGGGTGAGGCCTTTGTGGTGTTGAGTAGGCCTTCGTGGCTAGCTCACACCCCTCCAACGAGACGTACTGCCTTAATAAGGAGGAACTCGGGATTACATCGTGTCTCCGCGTGCTTCATATCGTTTACCTCGTTCCCTTCCCCTTTACTTGTTCTTGTATTGTATTTGTGCTTGTTGTTGTTATATAGGTAAATTTACCGTAGTTGCATTATCTAGAGAATTTACCTTTATGTCAAGCCTAAATCTGTAGAAAAATTAAAATTGGTCGTAGCACCTATTCACCCCCCTCTAGGTGCCCATACATTGCTTTCAATTGGTATCAGAGCCTCGGTTCTTGTATCGGGCTTAACCGCCTAAGAGTTAAGTATGGTCGATGAGGCGGAGACCGCCGCTTCCGCGGTGCATGTCTCTATCGATGATCTCAATGAGTTGAAAAATTCATTGACCTCATCCATGGAGAACAAAATCGATTAATTGCAACAACTCATGTTGCAGTTCATGAAACCCAAGGAACCGGAAGTCTCTACTTCACCTCCTCCGGACAAAGTCCTGGAGGGCGCCGAGAAAGGGGATAATGGTGATCCATCTAAAGATGCTTCCGCTAAGAACTCCACCGATAAGGATACAGAAGGAGATGCAGAATATCACTCCGTCAAAGGACATTATTCTCCCGATCCTCCCGTCCCACATCCTCATATAATCCCTAGGGGAGATCCACCTAAAATTGATACATTTTCTTTTCGTGAATGGAAATATTTCATGGAAACTCACTTGAACTCTTCTTGTATAGAACTTTGGAGGGTCACTCGTGATGGATACAAGCCTCATGACCCCAAGAACTTGACAAGAAGAGAAGCCGTAGATTGTCAACTCAACTACACCGCCTTGTCGATTCTTCGACAAGCCGTGGGTCCTAACCACATGAATCATCTTCAACAATATTCCACCATCTAAGGAAACATGGGACGCTCTTGTCATCATGTTTGTGGGCAATGAAATCATGCAAAGGAATAGGTATGATGCCTTGAGCAATGAGGCCGAAGGGTTCTATATGCATGATGGAGAGATCCATGAAGACATGTACCGAAGGCTCAAGACTCTTTCCACCGCATTCCACAATGTTGGTGCCAAGTACATTTATGATGCTTGGATCAAGAGGAAGTACATGATTGCTATCATGCCATTTGAGCTCGCGGACTTGAAGAGCATTCAAGGAAGACATGACTTTGCTTCATTGACCTCAACTCAAGTTATGAAAGAGGTGTGCTCCTATCAAGTGAAAACCAAGAATGCTCTTGACAAATGTGCTAGGGCCATAGGAATGCATAAAGGGGCATCGGTTGCTTTGAAGGCCAAGGTCGTCAAGGGAGGTTGAGTATGAAGATGAGTGCCATGAGGAGTTGGCCCCATTGAAGGATCAAGAATATGATCCCGTGCTCAAAGATATCATTGCTCTTACCATGCAAAAGTTTTGGAAGAATCCCCCAAGGCCAAGGCATATGTTGAGGAGAAGACCAAGTCTCGCTATGGCAATGATGGGACTCAACGAGTGAGATCGTGATTCAATTGTCAAGATAAGCACCATTTCATTGCGGAGTGTCCCTATGAAAATAGAGAAATCCATGGTGGCAAGCTCATTCACAAGGACAAGTCCAAGGTTGCTTACAAGAAACCTCACTTCAAGAAGAAAACATTCAACAAGAAGTCCCCCACCAAGTTTGTGCTAGTGACTCAAGGAGTATGATTCCGTAAGTGATGAAGAAGAAGAAACCACAAGTGAAGTGGCCGCTCTTGCTATTGCTTCAACTCCATCATCTTCATCTCTTTTTGAATCCCCCAATGAGAATCACCCTCACCCAAATGACAAGTGCTTCATGTCTAAGGCCTCGGAGGTATCACCTTCTCCCAACTCTAAGACCCCAAGTGAACTAGAAAATCATGCTAGTCTTATAGTAGAAGATGAAATTCTCTCTTTGGAACGTTTTATGTCTAACATACAAGGGCAGACCCAGAAGTACTTTGGCCATCTCATGAGCCAATTGGGAGAGGCCCATGAAGCTCTTGAGAAGAAAGGTGAGATTGAAAGAAGGGATGTAGATGAGATAGCATCTCTCTCCATGACTCTTGAGGAAGAGCATGATGGTAGAGTTTCTCTTAAGGAGGAACTTGAATCTATTGAAGAGTCACATAATGAATTTGTTTCCAATATCACTAAGGAACATGACCTTGAAATTGCCAAATACAAAAAGTCTAATAAGGATAAGGTTGAGTTTGGTGTTGGTCATGGTAAACTAACCAAGGAGTTTGAAAATCTAACCAAGGCTCACAAGGCCTTGGAGAGTAAACACTCTTTCCTCAAAGAGTTGCATGAACAAATTCAAACTCAACTTAATCAACTTAACAACCCTAGAACCTCTACTTCTTCTTGTGATCATGCAAATATTATTGAGGAAAATGCTAGGTTAAAGGAAGAGCTAGCAAGGCTCAAGGGCAAAGGCCCTCAAGTTGAGAAGGTTGTGGTCTCTATCCCACAAGTGGTTCCCCTAGCCCTCATGTGGTTGTTGCTATACCACAAATGAATTCTCCAAGGCAACAAGTGGGCAAGCAAGGTCTTGGCTATGTTGCCAAGATAAAGAACAAGAAGAAGAAGAGAAAGAAGAAGTCCAACAATGGTGCTTCGGGTGGTATTGTCATTAGGGACAACACTACTCGTATCACTCCCCCACAAGCTAACAATGTTGCTTCAAGTAGTTGTGTCATGAGGGACAACACTGCTCGTAGCATTTGGGTTCCAAAGACCCTTGTTGCTAACATGAAGGGACCCTCCTTGGGTCCTAACTCTAGTCAATGATCTCTTGCAGTACTATGCTTCCGGTGGGTCTAAATGGATAATTGATAGTGGATGCACTAGTCATATGATCGGAAACAAAGAACTTGTGACGGAGTTGCGCCCAAATGATATTAATGCAACCGTCACTTATGGAGACACGTCCTTGTCTAAGGTATCGGGGTTTGGCAAGGTTGGGATTGCTCCTGATATTACTATCGTGGACGTCATTCTTGTTGAATCCCTTGGTTTCAATTTACTTTCGGTTCGTTCTCTTGGGAAGATGGGTTTCTCCGTCTTCTTTTGGGGAGCAAGACTCTTCACGTCGCATATGTGGTACATGTTGAAAATGAGTTGTTCGTGCTAGACTTTTTGAAGTCTACCAACTCTCAATCAATATGTCTTTTCGGAAAGGCGGACGTGGGGTGGTTGTGGCATTGCCGCTTATCCCATGTCAACATGAGAACTTTGCAAAGTATTCACAAAGGTGGCCTTATCCTCGGACTAAAAGAAAATGTTTCATTTTCCAAAGATCACGTTTGTAGGTCGTGTGTTAAAGGAAAGATGCATGATGCCGCCCACAAGGCCACGACTATTATCTCATCAAAGAGGATCTTGGAGCTTCTCAATGTTGATCTCTTTGGTGACGTGCCCGAGGCAACTCTTGGAGACAAGAAGTATTGCTTGGTGATTGTTGATGACTACTCAAGATACACATGGGTCTATTTCTTCAAGTGCAAGAGTGAGACCCAATAAACTATCATTGACTTCACCAACCAAGTGCAACGCCAACATAGTGTCCAAATCATGGCCATTAGGAGTGATAATGGCTCCGAGTTCAAGAACTACACTTTGAATGAATTCCTTAGTGATGAGGGTATTCGTCATCAATATTCCGCCACCTACACCCCTCAACAAAATGGTGTAGCCGAGCGGAAGAATAGAATTCTATTGGATATGGCAAGGACAATGTTGACAGAGTATTCTTATCCCCAATATCTATGGGCGGAGGCTATTTCTACCGCATGTCACTCCTCCAACCGCCTCTACATCCGCAAGGGCTTGGACAAGACTCCATATGAGATCCTCACCGGAAAAAAGCCCAACTTCTCCTACTTCCGTGTATTCGGTTGTAAGTGCTTCTATTTGATCAAGGTTGTTAGGTTGTCTAAATTTCAATCCAAAACTATTGAGGGTATATTTGTTGGTTACGGTGCCGAATCCCACACTTATAGAGTCTTTGACAAAGCCTCGCGGATTTTCATAGAATCTTGTAGTGTGGTTTTCGAGGAAAATGATGGCTCCCAAGTGGTGCAATTTCATGTTTCTAATGTACATGTTGAAATGCCTCAAGAATCCATAGGAAGGATGGGTGTGGGATTTTTCCGCCCCATTGAGGGACACCTTATGGAGACTCGAGAAGGACTATGCTCTAATCAAGTGGATCCCTCCTCTACAATAGAAGAACAAGCCAAGGAGCCAAGTGATGCACCTAACCAAGAACATATTTGTGGTGACCCGACATACCACTGCATGTTGTAGTACGCCAGTCGTTGATATAACACTCACAGAACACCGTTCCGCAAATATTACATCCCTCAGGATGGTAAAACAGAAACATTGCGGGCCAGATTTTCATACAACAAATATATTACAAAACAAAATGTACTGACAAAAGGATGAGCTCACATCGAGGTCATCCATTATTGAAGTTAGAACGCCAACTGAAAAGTAAACATGTGCTAACACGGGAACTCAACAGCCAACAAGAGACCATGGCTGCTCGATTCGACCGTGGTAAGTATTTGTTTAGACTAGGCTAAACCTAGTCAGACTCATCCCCATTGGGGTCAACTCCGTACTGGATGAGGTAGTCGACTCCTTCCACTCCATCGGAGAGGTCCGGTTCTTCGTAGAAGATATTTTCCTGGCCTCCAAGGATGTTGAAGGATGCTTCCTCTAAGTTCTCATAGCCTAAGCAGGGGTCAAACGGGATTGAATGAGTAACGAGCGTTACTCAGCAAGTTCTTTTAAGTACAGAGGTAATGGATGCACTAACTACGGTCCTCGACTCTAAGGAGTCTAGACAGATGCAAGTTTTGTCAAAACTTTCGATTTCTTTTAATACTGAAAACTATGCCCGCCAAACCATCACAGGACTAGAACTTCATGGAGTTGCCTTTCCTGTAGCGTTCGCAGTTCCATCCCGGAACAAGGGGTAAGATGCCACATCATTTTACACTCTACAGAGGTGCGTTACTTTACCCATGGGCGACCAAGACCATGTTGCACAACCAGGCGCGCGATCCTGTCCACTCCCACTCAGGTGTGGGGCCCGGTTGTTGGTCCAAGCCAAACCGTGCTTCTCCGCACAACGCATGCCCACCCATTTCTGCCAGCAGGTTGAACGCCTGATTCCACCCCTCACGATGGATATCTACGCGCCCCTGGCAGACCATCATAGACCCGCAGAGTCCGTGGGAATTAAGGGATCCCACCCATGTGCATGTAGTCCCGCAGAACCTACAGCGTACGTCTCTGGCAGCCCGTTGACATGCGAACGAGAAAAGTATCACGACTGACTTACTCCCCCCATAGAAGACCCATGGTCAACGCGATATCTACGGCGCACCGAGTTCTGATGGCATTGGTGGTTAACTCCTAGGTAATACTTTCCCGTGCAGATGGAACCTTCCTTAGACCTATTCATCTTACCATGGCTCCATCCACCCACCAAACATAACACTACCACTCGAGTAGTCATTCAATTAGTCAATTATTATAAAAAATAGGATCATGCATTCTTTTGAGTGGAGATGGTATTACGATAGGGTTTTGAAAATAGTTGTTATGAAATAGTTCAAAGGACATGAGCAAGTGATGAACTTGCCTGGATACGGACGGGTATTGAAGTCTGAATCTTGAGGTGGATCCTGACTTCCTTGTTCTACAAAATACCATCATTGTGTGGTAAAGACAATGTTTAAAGAAGAAAATGATGCTATTATGCATAATGAGGGGATGTATGCAATTTTTTAAAGGATCATTGGGTATATTAAATCTTTTATAAAACTTGTTTTGTTTGATCACACTACTCTTCATGATTAATGATTATTGATGTTGTTATTATTATTTTATTTTATTATATTTTTATTAATTTAATTAATTGATTGGATACTTATTGTTTTCTCAGGGACATGAATTATGAAATGTTTTGAAATGACTAAATATAGAAATTTGAAAGCATATAATCTTAGTTGATTTACTTATTCTAAACAAGTTTTTATTATAAATTAACTATTTCAAAATAATCAATTTTAAGACTATAAATATTATTATTGTGTTATTATACTTAATAGTTTTTATATACAAAAACTTGTACTGATTTGATAAGTATTTAAGTTCTAACTAATTGAAATTTGTATAATTTTATGTATTATTCTTATACTATTTTTATAACTCTTTTATTAAAAATTTAGGGCAATTACCCATCTGCCCCTAGAGCTGACAGGTGGTCCCTGGGTTAGGGTTGGACCTAACCCGCTGGTCTGGTCGAGCCAGACCAGACCAGACGCACACACCCTCGATGGCTCCCCTCATCTCCTCTTCCCTCCTCGCGGGCGACACAGAGGCGATCCCATCGCCTCCTCCCCTCCGGCGAATTCCCCTGTCCCTCTCCGGCCAACCCTGCCGTCGTTACCTAGCTCCATCAATGCTCCTCCTCACCCTCTACTACTCCCTCCTCTTCGATCTGGATTTCTCCCTCTGTGTTCCCCGTGGACATCCCCTAACCCTAACCCTTGGGTTCGGGTACCCGGGTGCTCCACCACCCCTCCGGTGACCTTGGCTCCTCGAGGTGTTTCCTGGATGCTGCTGGAGACTGAGGTGCTGCTGCTGCTTGCGTGGCTAGGGTTACGGAGTCGACGCCGCCGGGACGGCCTCCTGGAGGCAACCGCGGCCCGCCGCTGTGCATCGCTTCACCAACTGGCCGTGGTCACCACGAAGGTGACCACCTGTAAGTGCTCCTCTCTCTCTGCCCCCTCATCTCTCTCAGTCTCTCTGACTCCTCCTTCCCCCTTGCTCTGGAGCCTAGCCATCGTGCTAGCTCATACCATGCCTCCCTGTTGTTTTCTCAGTGAACTAGTGATTGATTGGGTTAGCTATGGAATTTACCACATGATTTATTTGATATGGGAGATATGGAGATCATGCTATGCTCTGTGATGAACAATGAATTTTTATTGTGCACCTAAGGTATCTCTGTTGCTAGGTGCTGTGAGATATTGCTGGGTATTGGCCTTGTGCTGGTAGTGGAAATTTATTTGGGAATGTACTCCCAATGCTATTCCTATGAGATGACACCCTTTGGGTTGCTCCCTGTGATAAATTCTTGTTGCTGGCTATCTGATAACAAACTCTATTAACATGTGTAAGATTTCCAATGTTCTATGGGTGTGCTGGCTTGTTGAGAGGTGTTACTCTGAATATTATTCAGAGAATATGCCCTCAACCCTTGTTTCCAATTTACTGTTTTTATGTCATGATTCATTGGTTCTAAGGTATCAGATCCTTGGATCTGTTGCCCAGCAACCTAGTGTGTGTGACATAATACAGTGCACCTGGCTATTGATTTGACTCAAAATCCCTTTGCTAAAACCCTTGTATCTTGTGGATCTGATGCCTCTTTGCATCAATAATAAGAACAGAGCACTACACAAGATATCTTTTCCTTCTCTGAGGCTTTTAAATTAAGAACAGATACTTGCACTTGTTTTCTTTGCCCTCAAGCCAATGATGCATAGCCTGAGGCCTTTTCTAAATAAGAACAGATACTGGACTTGATAAATAAATCCCAATGATGAGTTAAGCATAGCATCACTATGCCTCTCTGAGGGTAATAGCATCCCAACCCATCTTGTGTGCAACTAGCCAGAGAATGGCTTAGAGGGTACCCAGATATTCACCTTATGTGTTGATCAAAATGGTTGGTGGATTTTGGTGCTTGTGGATTGCTTGCTTTTCTCCTTTTGCTCCCTGGTACCTTGGCCTTGGATGCTTGATTGCAGGTTTGCAATCACTTGCTCCAGTATCCAGTGGAGTGTTTGATTTGGTGGTGTTCTTCCCTGTGCTTGTGTGCTTGAGCAGGGGAAAATGAGGTGTGCTTTCCCCTTCTTACGGCTGTTGGGGTTTTTATACTCCAAATACAGTTTTGACAGCACAAAAGGTGGTGCCTGAGTGTGCTGTGTGCTTGTGTATGACTGTGCTGCTTGCTGACTCGTGAGTGAGCTGTGTGCCTGCCTGCCTAGTGAAGAGATATTTTCACAGGCACTCGGTTGGTCTTATCCTTGCCTGGTAATATTTTTGTGATGCCAGTTGTATTTCCATGCCTATGCCTGTGATGCTGGTCTGAGGCTAATTTTAACAGAACAGATACTACACATCTGGTAGTAAACCCTATGATGATTTAATCAGTGCATCTCACTGACAACCTGAGGGTACTAACCCCTTCCTAACCATTTCTGTTTTGGTTTAGTGTTTTGTTTTGCAGGTTTGAAGGAATTAGCTGCTGGGGATTAGATAGGTTAGTTCTAGGTTTAGTTCTTTGTATTTGTATAACTCTTGTAATCTATCTTTATTTTGATCCTCATTGTAAGAACATTGTATCATTTGTATTATCATCAATAAAGTGTAATGGTTTTTCTATAATTGTACTTGTTAATATTTAGGAATATTTCCATATTTGCTATATCAATTGTGGTCTGGTTATTTATACTTAAGATATAACCTTGTCTTTTCAATTTGATTTCAAATTCAATTACAATTCAAACTCAAATTCAAATTGTCCTAAATTCAAATAATTCAAACTCTAATATCTCAAATTCAAATAATACCCGGAGGTCATGTCGAAATTCCACCAACTAACAGTAACAACTTCTATCAAAGCATCAGTTACTGGGTAGAACCTTATTCACTCCGGGGTTTTAACTTTGCGAAAAATTTATTCAGGTTTTGCAAACACATGCATGCAGATGCACAAATTTATATTCTACCCCCCGTGAGTTCCTAAACGCTGGGACATTACAGTCTTCCCTCCTTAACGAGAACTTCGTCCCGAAGTTGTAACAATAATACCTGAATAGCTCGGGGTAGTTCTGTCGTAATTCCTCTTCCTTCTCCCAGGTAGCTTCACGTTCAGGATGATGTTTCCACTGTACCTTACAGTACTTTATTGCTCGGTTTCGGAGTCTCTTCCAATCTTCGGCTAGAATCTTTTCTGGTTCCTCCACATATGTGAGGTCTGATTCCAATTCTAACTCCTCCTGATTAACAGAATCTTCCGGCTCCTTCAAACACTTTCGGAGTTGGGATACGTGGAAAACATTGTGAACTTGTTTTAATCTTTCAGGTAGCTGTAGAGTATAAGCTACATTCCTGTTCTGAGCCAGAATCTTATAAGGTCCTATATACCGAGGACTTAATTTTCCCTTAACTCCGAACCTCATGAGCCCTTTCATTGGACTAACTCGGAGATAGACCATATCCCCGACTTCTGGTTCCCATGTTCTTCTCTTCTGATCTGCATAACTTTTTTGACGACTTTGAGCTATTTTCAAGCGATCTCTGATGATGTCAACAATACGTTGTTGATCCTTGATGTAATCTGGTTCAAATTCAGACTTGCCTCCGGTCTCGAACCAACAAATAGGTGATCTACACTTCCGTCCATATAGAACTTCAAAGGGTGCTGCTTTAAGACTACTTTGATAACTATTGTTGTAGGAGAATTCTGCTAATGGTAAATGTTCATCCCATGATCCTCCAAAATCAAGGACACATGCCCGAAGCATGTCTTCTAGAATCTGATTAGTTCTTTCAGTTTGCCCTCTGGTCTGAGGATGATAAGCAGTACTGAAATCTAATTGAGATCCCAAAGCTTTATGTATCTTCTTCCAAAATTCTGAAGTAAACACAGATCCTCGATCTGAAACTATTCTCTTCGGAACACCATGTTTACTGACTATCTCTTTGACATAAACATTCACCAGCTTCTCAGCGTTATCCTTCTGGTTGACTGCTAGGAAATGTGCACTTTTGGTCAACCTATCCACAATGACCCAGATCATGTCCTTTTGGGTTTTAGTCATTGGTAATCCTGTAATGAAATCCATTCCAATTTCTTCCCACTTCCATTCCGGAATCTCTAAGGGTTGTAATGGTCCTACTGGACTTTGATGTTCAGCCTTTACTCTTTGGCATGTGTGACATTCAGAAACATACTTGGCAATCTCTCTCTTCATATTGTTCCACCAAAATATATCTCTGAGATCCATGTACATTTTGGTACTTCCAGGGTGAATAGAGTACGGTGTCTCATGTGCCTCCCGAAGTATCAACTTCTTGATCTCCGGAATATCAGGTACACAAAGCCTCTTGTTGAACCATAATGAACTATGTTCTCCTAAGTGGAATTCGGAAGGTCTTCCTTCCCCAATTCTTTGGAGTTCTTCTTTTATGAATGGATCTTCATCTTGCCGCCGAATTATCTCATTCCTAAGATCACTTGTTCTATCCTCCATGACCTGCATGGTATACAAGCCCTTTAAAGATTGTACCTCCAATATCTCAATCTCTGCTTGTTCTATTTCTCTCTGCAGCTCTTTTGGCAATTCATATTGAATTGGTTGACTTTCAGTACTCTTACGTCTTAAAGCATCAGCTACCACATTAGCTTTTCCCGGTGTATAATTGATGGTAAGATCGTAATCCTTGATCAATTCTAACCATCTCTCTGCCTCATATTTAATTCTTTCTGAGTGAAGAAATATTTGAGACTCTTATGATCTGTGTAAAGCTCACACTTCGATCCATAAAGAAATGACCTCCATTTCTTCAAAGCAAACACTACGGCTGCCAATTCTAAATCATGAGTTGGGTAGTTAACTTAATGTGGTTTGAGTTGTCTTGAACCATAAGCTGTCACCTTACGATCTTGCATGAGTACACAACCTAATCCACTCTTGGATGCATCACAATATACGGTGTAATCCTTTCCTGGTTCAGGTACTGCTAAGATTGGAGCTGTTGTTAAACGTTTCTTCAACTCATGAAAACTGGCTTCACACTTATCTGACCATACGAAAGGAGTATTCTTCCTTATCAAATTGGTCATTGGTCCGGCTATCTTTGAGAATCCCTCAATGGATCTCCTATAATACCCGGCCATTCCAAGGAATCCTCGAACTTCCTTGACATTGGTTGGTGCCTTCCAATCCAAAACTGACTGTACTTTGTCAGGGTTTACTGCAATACCTTCCTTGCTGATAACATGTCCAAGAAATTCTACTTGGTCTAACCAAAACTCACACTTACTGAATTTGGCATATAGCTGATGTTCCCTTAGAACTTGTAGTGCTATCCTTAAGTGCTTAGCATGATCTTCTTTGTTCTTCGAATATATCAGAATATCATCGATGAACACAATCACAAACTTATCCAAGTATGGCATGAAGATCTTGTTCATCAAATTCATGAAAATGGCAGGTGCATTGGTTAGTCCAAAAGGAACAACCAAATATTCATGATGTCCATACCTTGAAACAAAAGCTGTTTTGGGTACATCTTCTGGTTTAATCTTAATCTGATGGTACCCTGATCTGAGATCAATCTTGGAGAACACTCCGGCTCCATAAACTTGGTCAAAAAAATCTTGTAGGTAATGGATACTTGTTCTTGATGGTGACATTGTTCAGGTTTCTGAAATCACCACACATTCTTCTTCCTCCATCTCGCTTATCCACAAATATCACTGGTGATCCCCATGGTGATACACTTTCCCTGATGAATCCCTTGCTTTCTAGTTCATCCAACTGTTCTTTAAGTTCCTTTAACTCCTTAGGACCCATCTTGTATGGTGCCTGAGCAATAGGTGATGTACCTGGTATCAGGTCAATGGTAAACTCGATCTCCCTATCTGGTGGCATTCCGGGTAATTCAGCTGGAAAAACATCCGGAAACTCATTGACTACTGGTATATCTTCTAACTTAGCTTCATTGAGTGAGTTGAGTTGGAGTTCTGCCTCCACATGAGTATGCTTATCTGCTTGGTAAGTAACTCTTCCTCCTCCAGGTCTCCTAAGAGAAACTGTCTTCTCCTCACAATCAATCAAAGCTCCATTCTCCGTCATCCAGTCCATTCCAAGGACAACATCAATGTTCTTCAAAGGAATAACGAATAGGTCCGCGAAATAAGTGCAACCACAGATCATAATGACTTGATCTGGCCTTGCACGCGTAACTAAGAGCGTACCTCCCGCCGTCATAACGGTAAGAGGACATTCTAAGCGCGAACACCTTACCCCATACTTATCCACAAAATAACTAGAGATGAATGAGGTGGTAGCACCGGTATCAAATAAAACCTTGCCATATTGTGTAAGAAGACTGAGCGTACCTAGTACGGTGGTGTCCGAATTGTCAGCCTCCTCCAGAGATGTGCAATTCAATTTCCCGAAGGGCCTTGCGCGTTTGCCGTTACTGTTCTTCCCGCTGCTGCCACTTCCGGCAGAGAATCCGCTGGCTCCTCCGGGCCTTGCTCCACCCTTGTTGAACCCTCCTCCAGTTGTCTTGTTAGGACAATCTGTCTTAATGTGTCCCTCTTTTCCACAACCAAAACAAACAACCCTGGGCTTCTTGCACTCACTCTTGAAATTCCCCGGAAGCCCACACCCATGACAGATTATCTGATTTCTTGGATTGAATGGTCCACGATTAATCGGGGCTCCTCCCGACTTTATTCTTGGCTTGAAGCTCAAGTTCGTAGTAGGTCTACTGGGTTGGAACTTCTTAGGCTCAAACTTGGCCTTCTTTTGTCGGTTCTGCTGAACCAACTTGTAATCGTTCTCCCAGGTAACTGCGGAGTTCATCAACTCCTGAAAGTTAGCTGGTTTGGATGTTCTTAATTGCATGGCTGCATAGGGATCCATCCCTCTCAAGAACCTCTTAATTTTCTTCTTGTCGGTATCAACTTCATCAGCAGCATATCTAGAGAGCCTGCTGAACTCATTGACATACCATATCATGTGGTGTGTCCCCTGTTGAAGATCCTCAAATTGCCTCCTCATAATCTCCATAACGCTGTCAGGGACATGATATTCCCTGAATTTCTCCTTGAACTCATTCCACGTGTATTCCCTTTCTGGTGGCTTCATAATAATCTGATTATCCCACCATGCTGCTGCGGGACCATTTAGAAGGTGTGTAGCAAAGCGCACCTTCTCCTCATCACTGGCCTTGATAGCCTTAAGATTCCTTTCTGTATCGACTAACCAGTCTTCAGCTTCCATGGGATCCTTGGCCGTGGCAAACGGTGCTGGTTTAGTCTTGAGGAAATCTGACAGTGTTAGTGTCCTAGGTTCCGCTGCTCTCCCAGGTCCCACCTGGTTAAGCATTTCTTGCATGAACTTGTTTTGGTTCTCCTGTACAAATCGCATGTATTCCAGGAAGTTCTGCTCCGCCAATGGCCTGAGTGGTGGTGGTGGTGGCAACTCTACTCTGGCAGTGTCTTCATCAGCCTTGGCCTTGTTCTCCCGTTCCAGACGCTGAGCGTCTGCTTCACTAGTTCCGCCACTCTCCATAACCCCTTAGTCCTGCAATGTGAAGCGAACAAACTCATAATTACATCATGCTCATGCTTTCTGAGCCTCACTTCACATGCAGCACTAATCACACAAGAGAAACAAAACCAAATCCAGATACAAACAACATATTACACATATTATACATATACTTATAAGTTTGTTACAAGCCTTCACCGCAGTGAGTAACGAAAGTGCAACAGTAGGAAACACAACTGGGTCACGCAGACACTCTGACCCTTATTTAGTTACACGGCTCGAAACTCCAGACTACTACTTAACTCGAGCCCTCACTTGCACTTCTTGGATGTCGTGGTACTACTCCGAGTACATACCAGGAGTCCACCCTGTGTAACGTGGAGTCCTGCGCACCGCCTCAGGATAAAACGGCCTCCCCGATGGCACATAGTCTGTGTCAGAAGTGTCCATAGACTGGGTATCGCTCAAAGAGAGCCAATCCATGTCCAGATAATCATCAGAGTAAGACACAAACTCATCAGTACTAGTGTACTGCGAGGCTTCACCTTCTGCGAAACAGGTGGTACTCGTGCAGTGGCTGTGATCAAACGGTTCCTCCTGCATCGGCTGGGCTTCATCCGGCTCCTCCTCACCAGATGAGATATTTATAACGACCATATCTGCTTCCTCGGCTGCCACTATCTCCACACTATCCTGATCCTCATCCTCTGACATATAGTCAGATGGAATTGGATGCTGACTAGTACCAGGATACCAGTCATACCTCCAGCCATCAGAGTTCTCCATGAAGGAATCTGATTCTGGGACCCCACCAAAAGTATTTGGTTTAATGTCTCCGGGTGTATCCGATATGTCAAACGGATCATAGGGTTCTGGCTCACTATGTGGTATGACAGGGTAGTGAATGGGTTCTGGTGTGGTAGAATACCTGGACTGCCGATCATGGTGTGATTTCCTAGCTGCCTCGGGTCCTGGGGAATAATAAGGTTCATCACTCTCCTGAGCCTTCTGCTTCCCCTTTTGCTCAGGGCTAGGTGGTTTGGTTAAATCCTTCAACATTCCATCCTTGTCATCCACGATGACCTGATGTGTCTTGTAGAAAGATCCCACCAATTTCCTGTAGCGATCTAAAAGGCTAGTGGCTAGCTTAGGCTTGGTTTTGATCAGCACAGAATGGTCGAGTGCCAACTCTGTACTAAGACGGTCGTGCGGTATAGCTGTGAAGCTAGTACCAGACAGCTGACTAGCTTTATACTCCCTGATAGTGGCTAAAGCTTGGACTAAAGCCTGTTGGTATGCTGCCATTTGGCTCCTCCCTTCACCACTAGGTGTGGTTATGTGTGGGGTTAACTCCCTAGGTATTAAAATTAATACCCGATACTTCAGAACCATCTCCCCGTCCTTATACGTGTAAGTATTCACTTTAAGGTTGGTGTCGAACTCGAAAGCTCGGAGCAAAGCTCGCAGTTGCTCGGTCAACTCTCCCTTGTAGTGGTCCAACCTCTCATGCTTAACCCACTCCGTTCTCCCGGAACTCCCGCCGTTCATGATCACTGTTCACAAGTAACATAAATGTTATATAATATATCATCATAAAGATTCAACATTCTGGAAATATGACCAGAATATTCCCAAGTGAATACCTATCATACTTCCAGTGAACTCTTTATTGGTACGTTCTAAAACCCTACAGGGTATATCCCTTTACTAGGTTTCCAACCTAAGGTCAAAGCAATTGCTCTGATACCAGCTGTGGTGACCCGACATACCACTGCATGTTGTAGTACGCCAGTCGTTGATATAACACTCACAGAACACCATTCCGCAAATATTACATCCCTCAGGGTGGTACAACAGAAACATTGCGGGCCAGATTGTCATACAACAAATATATTACAAAACAAAGTGTACTGACAAAAAGGATGAGCTCACATCGAGGTCATCCATTATTGAAGTTAGAACGCCAACTGAAAGTAAACATTTGCTAACACGGGAACTCAACAGCCAACAAGAGACCATGGCTGCTCGATTCAACCGTGATAAGTATTTGTTTAGACTAGGCTAAACCTAGTCAGACTCATCCCCATTGGGGTCTACTCCATACTGGATGAGATAGTCAACTCCTTCCACTCCACCGGAGAGGTCCGGTTCTTCGTAGAAGATATCTTCCTGGCCTCCAAGGATGTTGAAGGATGCTTCTTCTAAGTTCTCATAGCCTAAGCAGGGGTCAAACGGGATTGAATGAGTAACGAGCGTTACTCAGCAAGTTCTTGTAAGTACAGAGTTAATGGATGCACTAACTACGGTCCTCGACTCTAAGGAGTCTAGACAGATGCAAGTTTTGTCAAAACTTTCTTCAAGAGATTTCTTTTAGTACTGAAAACTATGCCCGCCAGACCATCACAGGACTAGAACTTCATGGAGTTGCCTTTCCTGTAGCGTTCGCAGTTCCATCCCGGAACAAGGGGTAACATGTCACATCCTTTTACACTCTGCAGAGGTGCGTTACTTTACCCATGGGCGACCAAGACCATGTTGCACAACCAGGCGCGCGATCCTGTCCACTCCCACTCAGGTGTGGGGCCCGGTTGTTGGTCCAAGCCAAACCGTGCTTCTCCGCACAACGCATGCCCACCCATTTCCACCAGCAGGTTGAACGCCTGATTCCACCCCTCACGATGGAGATCTACGCGCCCCTGGCAGACACTCATAGACCCCAGAGTCCGTGGGACGTAAGGGCTCCCACCCATGTGCATGTAGTCCTGCAGAACCTACAGCGTACGTCTCTGGCAGTCCGTTGACATGCGAACGAGAAAAGTATCACGACTGACTTACTCCCCCCATAGAAGACCCATGGTCAACGCGATATCTACGGCGCACCGAGTTCTGACGGCATTGGTTGTTAACTCCTAGGTAATACTTTCCCGTGCAGATGGAACCTTCCTTAGACCTATTCATCTTACCATGGTTCCATCCGCCCACCAAACAGAACACTACCACTCGGGTAGTCATTCAATTAGTCAAGTTATTATAAAAATAGGATCATGCATTCTTTTGAGTGGAGATGGTATTACAATAGGGTTTTGAAAATAGTTATTATGAAATAGTTCAAAGGACATGAGCAAGTGATGAACTTGCCTGGATACGGACAGGTATTGAAGTCTGAAGCTTGAGGTGGATCCTGACTTCCTTGTTCTACAAAATACCATCATTGTCCGGTAAAGACAATGTTTAAAGAAGCAAATGATGCTATTATGCATAATGATGGGATGTATGCAATTTTTGAAGGATCATTTGGTATAATAAATCTTTGATAAAACTTGTTTTGTTTGATCACACTACTCTTCATGATTAATGATTATTGATGTTGTTATTATTATTTTATTTTATTATATTTTTATTAATTTAATTAATTGATTGGATACTTATTGTTTTCTCAGAGACATGAATTATGAAATGTTTTGAAATGACTAACTATAGAAATTTGAAAGTATATAATCTTAGTTGATTTACTTATTCTAAACAAGTTTTTATTATGAATTAACTATTTCAAAATAATCAATTTTAAGACTATAAATATTATGGTGTTATTATGCTTAATAGTTTATATAAAATACTTGTACTGATTTGATAGGTATTTAAGTTCTAATTAATTGAAATTTGTATAATTGTAGGTATTATTTTATAACTCTTTTATTAAAAAAATTGGGTAATTACCCATCTGCCCCTAGGGCTGACAGGTGGTCCCTGGGGTTAGGTTTGGACCTAACCCGCTGGTCTGGTCGAGCCGGACCAGACCAGACGCACACACACGACCCGAGCCCCCCGTCTTCATCTTCTCCTCTCTCTGCGCGAGGCGACGCAGAGGCGATTCCATCGCCTCCTCCCCTCCGGCGATTTCTCCGCCCCTCTCCGTCCATCTCCGCCATCGTGACCTAGCGCCACCGCTTCTCCTCCCTGCCCTCTACTACGCCTCCTTCTTCGATCTGGTTTATTCCCTCTGTGGCTCCCGTGGCAACCCCAAACCCTAACCCTAGGTTTCGGTACCCGGGTGCTCCACCACCTCTCCGGTGCCCTTGGCTCCTTGATGGGATTCATGGATGCTCCTGGAGGTTGGGGTGCGGCTGCTGCTGCTTGGGTGGCTAGGTTTCCGAGTCGACATCGCCGGGACGGCCTCCTGGAGGCAACCGCGGCTCGCCTCCGTGCTCCCCTCACCATCCGGATGTGGTCACCGCGATGGTGACCACCTGTAAGTGCCTCTCTCCTCTCTCTGCCCTCTCACCTCTCTCTCTCTCGGACTCCTATTTCCCCATGCTCTGGAGCGTAGCCATCGAGCTAGCTCATACCATGCCTCCCTGTGGCTTTCTCAGTGAACAAGTGATTGATTGGGTTGGAATCACCACATGATTTAATTGATTTGGGAGTTACAGAGAGCATGCTATGCTATGTGATGAGAAAGGAATTTTATTGTGCACCTAGGTTATCTATATTGCTAGGTACAGTGATATATTGCTGGTTGTTGGGCTTGTGCTGTTAGTGGAAATTCAGTTGGAATGTACTCCTAATGCTATTCTTATAAGAGGACACCCTTTGGGTTGCTCCCTGTGATAAATTCTTGCTAATTGGCTATCTGTTAAACTCCTGGTAGCAAATATATGCTATCCAATGTTCTATGGGTGTGCTAAGCTGTTTGATAGGTGTTACTCTGAATAATTATTCAGAGAATATGCCATCAATCCTCGTTTCCAATTTTACTGTTTTTATGTCCTGATTCAGTGATCCTGTGGTATCAGATCCTTGGATCTGGTGCCCAACACCCTGTATGTGGTTGTGGCATAATCCAGTGACTTTGACTGGTAATTTTGACTCAAGTCCCCTTTGCTAAAAACCTTTGTATCTAGTGGGTATGATATTTATTTATATCACATGATAAGAACAGAGCACTACACCTGGTATATTTTCCTTCTTTGAGACTTATAATTTAAGAACAGATACTTGCACTAATTCTCTTAGCCCTCAAGCCAATGATGCATAGCCTGAGGCCTTTACTAAATAAGAACAGATACTGGACTTAACAAATCAATCCCAATGATGAATTTAGCATAGCATCTCTATGCCTATCTGAGGGTACTAGCATCCCAACCCATCCTGTGTGCAACTAGCCAGAGAATGGCTTAGAGGGTACCCAGGATATTCACCTTATGTGTCGATCAAAATGGTTGGTGGATTTTGGTGCTTGTGGATTGCTTGCTTTTCTCCTTTTGCTCCCTGGTACCTTGGCCTTGTATGTTAGATTGCAGGTTTGCAATCAAGTGCTCCAGTACCTAGTGAAATGTTTGATTTGGTGATGTTATTCCCTGTGCTTGTGTGCTTGAGCAGGGGAAGATGAGGTGTGCTTTCCCCTTCTTACGGCTGTTGGGGTTTTTATACCCGAGGTGGTGCTTTGACAGCACAAAAGGTGGTGCCTGAGTGTGCTGTGTGCTTGTGTATGACTGAGCTGCTTGCTGCTTCGTGAGTAAGCTATGTGCCTGTCTGACTAGTGAATAGATATTTTCACAGGCACTCGGTTGGTCTTATCCTTGCCTGGTAATATTTTTGTGATGCCAGTTGTATTTCCATGCCTATGCCTATGATGCTGGTCTGAGGCTAATTGTAACAGAACAGATACTACCTATTTGGCTTAAACCCTGTGATGATTAATCAGTGCATCTCACTGACAACCTGAGGGTACTAACCCCTTCCTAACCATTTCTGTTTTGGTTTAGTGTTTATGTTTTGCAGGTTTGAAGAATTTGGATGCAATGGGGTAGTTAGGCTTAGTTCTAGGTTTAGCTCCTTGTATTAGCTTAAAAACTTATTGTAATTTATCTATCTTTTAATCCCATTGTAAGAACATTGTAGAATCTGTATTATTATCAATAAAGTGTAATGGTTGTTTCTATAATTGTACTTGTTATTATTAAGGAATATTTCCATAATTGCTATATCAATTGTGCTCTGATTATTTAAGCTTAAGATATAACCTTGTCTTTTCAATTTGATTTCAAATTTAATTACAGTTCAAACTCAAATTCAAATTGTCCTAAATTCAAATAATTCAAACACTAATATCTCAACTTCAAATAACATCCGGAGGTCATGCCGAAATTCCACCGACTAACAGTGACAACTTCTATCAAAGCATCAGTTACTGGGTAGAACCTTATTCACTCCGGGGTTTTAACTTTGCGAAAAATTTATTCAGATTTTGCAAACACATGCATGCAGATGCACAAATTTATATTCTACCCCCCGTGAGTTCCTAAACGCTGGGACATTACAAACATTCTCAACACAATCCAATAATGAAGGAGGGTTAGTGATTATGATCTTGGAGTTAGGAGAGCATACCTAAGTGGCTTTTGCCATAAGACATGTAGGTCGGGTAGCCACCATCTCATTGGGGGATTCAAATAGAGAGATCGAAGGAGATGACGCGGTACCCATGGCGATGTGAGAAACTCCTACCACTTCATCTTCTCCTTCATCTCTGGAGAGACAAGTATCTATAACCGCCCCTTCTTGAACATAAAGGGCCCTTGGCACTCGCCTAGCGAAGTTCTTGTTTTTTGGAGCCTTGGCCTTGTTTTCGCGAACAAGCTTGCCTTCATTTTCTTCTCTTGGCTCAAAAGGGCACTCCTTCACGAAATGGTTTGCGCTACCATAGTTGTAGCATGTCCTTGGTCGCTCTGCCTTCTTCTTGTAGTTCTTGTTTCGTGGAGGTCTTGGAGAGCCGGCCTTGTGAGCTTCCCATCTCTTCCAATATCCATGCATAGCAAGAGCAATGCATTTGTCAGCTCCGGTGTAAGTGTCCTCATAGTCTTCCTCATCATCATCATCTTCTTCACTTTCTTAGACTCGAGCCATTGCCTTTGACTTCAAAGCAAGGTTGGGAGACCTTCCTATTCCTCTAGAGCGAGCTAGAGCATCATCCACACTCTTGTGTGATAGAGAGATAGCGATGAACTCACTAAGCACACCAATAGAATTGAGAGTATTGTAGTCTTCTCTTGTCCGGATGCTAGTGGAGAGATTCTTCTCAAAGGGTGTAATGGCTTTGACAAATTTCCTCTTGATCCACTCATCGGAGATCTCTTCCTTTCCAAAGTCTCTCAATTGATTGGCAAGAGTGACAACTCTTCTATATAGCTCTTCGGGTGTCTCATCCTCATGCATGACGAAGTTCTCGGAGTTGTCAATGGCCACGTCGTACTTGGAAGATTGGATGCTAGCATTTCCTTGAAACAAGGTGTCAAGTTTGTCCCAAGATTCCTTGGCGGTCTTGCAACTATGAATGTGAGTGAAATACTCCCTTGGGAGAGCCTTCTGGATGATGACAAGTGCAGTCTTGTTGAGTTGAGATTCCACATCCTCCCTCGGAGTCAAGTTGCTTGGGTCATGAGGATGAAATCCATGAGTCACGCTTCTCCACAATGCGGTACACGATCCTGAAATGTGAGACTCCATCTCAAACTTCCAAGAAGAGAATTCGTTAGTGTTAAGGATGGGAGGAATTCCAACATTAAGGATGTGTGGCATGGAAACAATTGGGTGGATAGAGTCATAGTTTTGCGGTGGTGGAAGTTTTGAATTGGACCCCGAACCATTAGCCGTTTGAGATTTGGAGCCACCGACACTCTCCTTTGCTTTGTCTTTAGCCTTTTGTGCGGCTTTAGCCTTAGCTTTGGCAATGTTCTCTTCGAGTTCGGAGTCGTCCGGAATCGTTCCCTCATCCGAACTATCCTCATCGGAGATGTAAGGAGAGTGCGAGGACCCCTTAGGTTTACCTATCATGTTCTCCAACATCTTCTTGATGGAGGAAACTTCCGAGCCTACACTAGAGCTAACCTTGGACAATTGGGTTTGGATAGTACAAACCGTTGTCTCTAGGTTAGCTATAGTGTCGGCCATTTTGGAGATCTCCTCCTTAGAAGATTTTGGATCATCCCCGTTGACCATGATACTCTTAGGCAGTTAAGACCTATAAAAGAGCCGAGGCTCTGATACCAATTGAAAGTACACAAAGGTCAACTAGAAGGGGGGGGTGAATAGGTGACCTACAAATTTTAATTCTTTTTCAATTTTAGTGGGGGCTTTGGGAAGTTAATAGCTTGGTTATCTAGATGTGCAACTAAGTAGACACCCTATGTGACAAGTAACGAGTAGAAACAGAAGTAAATGCAAGGCACAAGATAACCACAAGTGAAACACGGAGACAAGGATATGTTTCCCGTAGTTCCTTCTTAGAAGAAGTACGTCTACGTTGGAGAGGTGGGGAGCCACCTAGGCGCTCCTCAATAGCACGGATGTGCACACCTTATTCTCCTTGAGCTTCTCCGGTGAGGGAGATTCTCGTTTCCACTATGAGGTCGACTTGAAGGCATTGACCAAACCTTTACAAGTGGTTGAAGCTACTCCACAAGTGAGATGGAGGCTCTCAACAATCCGAAGCTTCTTGCTACAAGGTGGAAGATACAAGCACTAGGGTTTCCCTTGGATGACAAGGTAACCAAGAGATTACAAGATCCCAAGAGGTATGGTGTGGGAACACAATTTTTGGCTTGGTAGAAAGGTAGATCTAGTCCTCCTCCATGAGATCCTTGAAGGGCATCGAGTTTGGTTGGAGGAGGAGGGAGATCGGGGCGTTTTGAGCTCTTCAACAATGGAGGAGAGAGAGGAATGGACGAACTGACTATCTAGAGGAAGAAGATAGCTATTTATAGGCTCCTCCAATTTCTGACCGTTGTAGTGTGCCAGGGCTGGAATATTCCGGTGTTAGTACCGGAAATTTCCGGTCTATCCCGGCCAAATATTTGAATAGTTCGGGGGGGGGGGCGGAAATTTGAATCTTCCGGGGGCGGAAAATTCCGCCCAATATTCCGCCCCCATCTCTGTGCGCGGGCAGCAGCACCGCGCCGAAAACTGCTAAGGACCAGGACCGGATATTTGAATAATCCGGGGGCGGATATTTGAATATTCCGGGCACGGAAATTTACGGCCAATAATCCGCCCCCGTCTCTGTGCGCGGGCATGTGAGAAAACTTCAAATTCTGTAAGTACCAGAGGGCCGGAAATTTGCCCCAGAAATTTCCGGTGCAAATATCCGCCCCAGCTTCTGTGCGTGGGTAGTGGGAGAAGAACTCAGTCCCTTAGACATGGCCAGAGAGGCCGGAATATTCCGGTGCAAGGGCCGGATATTCCGCCCCATATGCACCGGAAATTCCGGTGTAGACACTGAAAAATCCGGTGGCAGTAAATCCAATTTTCAGAACTCCTCTTTGAACTTTTGTATGTATTTATCAATAATCATCTTAGTGAACAGCTGCATAGACTCAAACATCATTGTTAGAGAGAAGATACCTACGTTGTTATCATCACCAAAATCATTAGAGGGATCATGAGCTTTCAGCAGTAAGGCATGCAACCGGAGTAATTACCGAGTCAAAGAGTGGTTGTGTAGAATAGGATTGTATGGTTCTATATACCTACTTGCAGTGTATAGCATTTAAGAGCCTTGGTACTTGAGATATTTTACTCTAAGTACTTCTATTTCACAGGCTTTTGATGCATGAGTGATAAATGCATTTGGGATTTATTGGATCTTATTTGGATCTTTGATTGACTAGATCTATACATGAAGATTGAACTTGATGTGCAAATGCATGTGCAAACACTGAGTTATTTCTTGATGTGCAAACAATTAGGGATATTGGAGTAATCATCTGTGAGCGTTATGAACGAGTTATAACCATCCACACTTTTCACATGAAATGGTCCACAAGTATCGGTGTGAATGATTTCCAGTGTTGTTGTACTTCGGTTTGCACCCTTTTTAATTTTCTTTACATACTTACCTTTAATGCAATCTATGCATTTCTCTATGTCAGAGAACTCTAGTGGAGGAAGAATATCAATTTTTCTTAGTCTTTCTATTCTCCCCCTCAAAATGTGGCCTAAACGACAATGCCATAATTTCTATGAGTCATGAGTTCTCTTTCTTTTGTTTTGTTCTTTATTCTACCCAGAAACATGCTCATTCACTTTGCACACAGAATAAAAATTTACACGCAAGGATAATAAATAAAGCTCATTGTAGAGAAAAACAACCCCCACATGAATATTATTACACCATATGACACATTTGCCATGTCCGAAATAACATTCATAACTATCTTTGTCCAAATGTGATTGTCGATGACTAATATGAACAAATCTCTCGGGTGATCCGGTAGGGTTTTGAGTATAGGAAATGATTAGGCGCCGGTGGACTCGACGGCTAACAGGGGGCACAATTTACCCAGGTTCGGGGCCCTCGTAGAGGTAATACCCTTATTCATGCTTGTCTGTTCTTGTATTATGATGTATGATTACAATGGCGGGCGCACAGGTCGAGAGATTAGATAACGAGAGGCGGCTGCTATGGTGTGAAGTCTAGATTGGGATCCCCTCCCGGGTGGTTCTCCCATCCTTTATATAAGAGGCTGGGTCTCAAACCCGTACCCGGGTGGGTTACAAAACCCTATGTCGCACCCGGACTTCTAAAGGATACTCGCAGTTCCGTTGAACAGTAGATGATTGGATTACGGGGCTTACCGGCACCCGCATCTCTTACGAGTAGGCCAACACACGTATGTGTGACAACCAACCCCTACTGTTCATCGTCTACGTAAACCATCCCATAGAAATCAGGATACTACCATTGACGTACTTCATACCATACACACATGGTACGTCAACGGCGTTGAACAAAGTGATAACACAACATATCTCTAAGACACAAAAGATGGATATAAGTTGCAAATAGCTCTCACTAGAGCAGAGATAGCAAATACAATCATCCAGAGGACACATGTCCCAACATAACATCATTACATCACAGCGGAAGCATTCAAAAGGTCCGAGTACAGAAAAAACCAAATAGGCCTAAGATGCCGGCAATGAAAGGAAAACGGAGCCCATCCACGAAGTCTCGGATCCTGCCCGCGTTCGCTATCTACTCGTCAACAGCCTCGTCGTACTCCATGTAGTAGCCACCATGGGGATCCTCGGAATCGTAGTCTGCGGAAACCACAACCCCAAAGGGGTCAGTACAACAACGTACTGGAAAGCAAGACTCACAGTTCACCAAAGTGTAACCCGTCAACACCAAGCACAGATGCTTTGGGTTCAACGGAAGAAAGGGGTGATATCAAAGATGCGGCAGCGGGCTGCGCTAACCAAGTACAGATACATACTACAACTTCCGGCTATCAGAAAGGAGATAAGATAGCGTATCGTAACCAACTAACAACTAACTCCAAACAAACCCATCCTGGATCTCGCCCCTTATCCGAAGAAGCAATCCGAGGATAACTCACGCAGTTGGATTAATGAGGGTTCAGGTTATTGTGTCAATAAACCTATTACTAGTCAAGTTATTATAGTTAGGTGTAAGTTGTCTGAGTACTTGTTAGCCAGTACTTTCACCAAGTCGTCACATAACCGCGGACAACACGGCTTCTCGAGAAGATTCATCCCTGCAGGGTGTGCTCCAGTACCCGTACACACTCAAGCCACCAACTAAAACTCAGGTTGGCTTGACACGACTCGAACCATCTCTACAGCCTGTCCTAGGAGCCACGGAGCTATAAGGTCCCAGCCACGCAGCCGAATACTCAGCGCAAGTGTGCAAAACTCCCGCAGGACGCAACACCCCGGCAATACAGGCCTCGCCCTATATGTGTGCGTCATCATCATCATCAGTAACCATGGGAGCGACCCATTCATGCGTATGAGCCAAATGGAACACCCGAACTAAGTGTGGCTCTTCGGACAAACTGCGGATCAGATCCAAGTCGAGGGGGGTTTCATACCACCACCCGGATGCGGTGAGCACGCTCATCATGGATCAGTAGACAAGACCCTTTTCCTAATTAGGGTCGACACTAGCAGGCCTCAAAACCACACCGGGCCTCCTGCCGGTGCCTTATCATCATATTATTATTACCCAAGCATTAACAGGTTGATTGTTTAACATCGAGCCCCAGAACACAATAAAATATGATAACAGAAAGTAACTGACAGCAGACTCGAGCAAAACCAACCCTAAGCATGCTAGTAAGACACGGGCAACAAGCAACGGGGTTATAGGTGTGGAGGTGAGGCAATATCATGGTTTAAGGATACATGCGATAGGATCGAAACACAAGCATCGATATATAGGGCTAGCAGAATAGACAACGGAAAGTATCGGTATCCAATGTTGAAAGGAACACGATGGTTCATGTGAGTGAATACTTGCCTGCAAGCTCAGCAGCCTGGTACTGAGCTAGATCCTCAGAAGGGGTGTCGTAAGTATCGTCTGTCTCAACGTCGTCGTCTAATCGAGAAGAAGCAAACAAACAACGCAGAGAAACAAACAATCAATAACATGGCATAATGCACAATCATGGGATGATGCATGTCAATTTAATTGATGCATCAGAATAAACTAGTTGACAAGATAACATGTTTAAATGGACCCATATGCAATTTGGATTGCATATGGAAAGGTCCATGAATTAAGGTTGAATTAATTGATCTACAACTAATCATCATGTGTAAGTGAATTAGCATGATGCATGGATGAAGAAAACAGAAAGAAAACAACAATAGATGCAAGTAGAAATGAAATTTACCAAGTTTGGAATTTTATTTATTAAGTTATGGAATTTTGGTTCCTTAAAGGTGTTACACAAGCATTTGTTGTTTTCATCAAGTTTAATTGTTCAAAACAGATAACAAGGTTAATATTTGAATAGAACACACAATTTTTAGGTGGAATACATGTTTCATTTGTTGAAAAAGGAAATAGAATGAATTACTTATGAATTAAACAAGTTAAACAAGATTTAAATGAATTTAATTCAATTATTAATATTAATTGAATTTTATTTGTTCAAAACATTAAACAAAATTCATATTTCAAAAGATTATGTTTTTCTGGTTTGAAAACATATTTTATATGTTCAAAAATAATTTAATTTGAGCAAGCTATGAATTTAGCAATTTTTAAATGATTCAAACAAGGTTAAAATTATTTAAGCAATTTTAATTATTCAAATCATGAAACAAAATTTATATTTGGATAGGTGGTTTAATTTTACATGGAAAACATATTTTATTTGTGACATTTGGATTAATATTGAATTAGTTATGGAATTAAGCAAATGTGAAAAGAATTGTTTGAATTTGAAATTTGAAAACAATTGCAATGTTCAAAACATAAAACAATTGGTTTAAAGAGGTAGAGAATTAAATTTGGTTCATAATACATATTTTATTTATATTATTTGGAGTTGGGATTCAAAAGTTATTTGAGTTTTGTTTCTAGCGACTAATATGTAATAATCTGGACTGATTTAAAAGAAAAAAATGGGCAAAAAAAAAACTGCACCGCGCAGTGACCCAGAATGGGCCACTGCCAGTGGGCCATGGCCACCGTGGCGCCTAGGTGGCAGGGCTGGGGGTGAGTGACAGGTGGGCCTGGGGTTGCGCTGATTAAATCACAAAAAGGGGTGGCTTTACTGCGCTGCGGGGGTTTCGAACCCTGGCCGCGGGCTCGCGCGCGAGGGGGCGCTACCACTGCGCTGCCCTGCGATCGTTGTCAGGTAAGGGGGACTCGGGGTGGATATGGTGTGTTTCCGTCAGGTAATTTAGACTGACGAAAACTGAACCTTACAGCGACAGCAACGCTCGATCGAGGGGAGGTCGCCGGCGATGGAAGGCTCGCGGTGGCGCTGTCCGCGCGTGTGCTCGTGTTCGCGGCGGTGGTCGGTGCTGCTGCGTGGTGAGGGAACGGAGGAGAGGGAGGAAGGGGAAGAGGAGGGTGACGCTCACCTCGGTGAGGAACAGAGGGAGTCGGTCGATGCAGGGAGGGGGCGACGGTGGCGAACTCGAGGTTGGCGGCGGCGATTCCCTCGCTCCCGGAGGAAAACGAGGAGACTGCGAGGAAGAGGGGGTCTTGGCGGTTCCGTTCCCGGCCCTAACACGGCCGATGGAGCACCGTGGCGCGGCGATCGCCGGAGGGAAGGCGGCGGTGGTGGTTCGGTGTGGTGATACAGAGAGAGGGAGAGATGGCGGCGCTCGAGGAGAAAGGTGGAGGTGGAGGATTAGGGCACAGAGGGGCTCGGCCTCGAGCTAAAAGGAGAAGGGGCAACTCGGGACCGTCCTTCTCTGCACCTGCTAACGTGGACACCACCGATGATGAGCCGTACAGGAGGTTAGGGACGATGGGGGGGGTAGCAGGCCTTGGGGGCAGTTGGGCTGGCCCAAATGGGCTGACTGCCCTTTCCCCCCTCTCCTTTGGCTTTATCTTTTTCTGTTTTTTTTTGCTGACAAGGAATTAGGGAGAAAAGGAGAGTTTTTGTGGTTGGTAAATTTTTAGGGATAATTTGTATTGATTTATTTATTATAAAAACAGCAATGCAACATTTTGTTTCCCAAATAAATTTAATTTATGTTGTTGTTTGGAAATTAAATGAATTGAGCAATTTTGGTATCAAAAGAAATAAATGAAAGTTAAGCCAAATTTAAGTTTTTGATTCCAAGTTTAGTGGAACAATTTATTTGTTTGTTTTGTAGTTTTTATTTGAAACATGTAACATAACAAGTATGAACAATAATTTGAATTTTTGTTTGGAATTCATATAGAAAACAAATGGAAACAAATGAAAATCAAATACAAAACAAATGCAAACAAAAAGCAATGACTATGATGCAAAACAATAATAAAACAAGAAACAAACATTCTAAAGGGAGATTTTCATACTTGGGATGTTACAAAACGCCCCCCCTTGAAGAAATCGCGCCCCGAGATTCCTACTGAGAAGAGAAAAGGTCCGGATACTTCTTGCGAAGATCCTCTTCGGTCTCCCACGTTGCCTCTTTATCGGAATGATGCGACCATTGCACTTTCAAGAACTTGGTGCTCTTGTTGCGAGTCTTACGCTCGGTCTCATCGAGAATTCGAACAGGGTGCTCCTCATAAGATAGATCTTCTTGCAGTTCAATGGAATCATGATCAACTGCACGACCTGGATCTTTGAAACACCTCTTGAGCTGTGACACGTGAAACACATCGTGCACCTTGGATAGTTTTTCTGGAAGTTCAAGACGATATGCATTTTCCGCACGCCTTGAAAGAATGTTGAAAGGACCAATGTATCTTGGTGCCAGCTTTCCTTTAACACCAAAACGATGAGTGCCTCTGAGGGGAGTTACACGGAGATATGCTTTGTCACCAGGTGCGTAGATCATATCCCTGTGCTTGCTGTCATAGTAGCTTTTCTGACGAGATTGAGCAATCTTGAGATTGTCACGAATGATGCGAACTTTCTCTTCGGCTTCCTTAACAATGTCGGGGCCTAAGAGTGAACGTTCACCAGCTCCAGACCAATTGATCGGACTCCTGCATCTGCGGCCATAGAGAGCTTCAAACGGTGCCATGCCTAGGCTTGCCTGGAAGCTGTTGTTGTAGGAGAATTCAGCATATGGAAGGCATTCCTCCCATTTCATGCCAAAAGAGATACCACATGCTCTGAGCATATCCTCGAGAATCTGATTGACTCTTTCGACTTGCCCTTGAGACTAAGGGTGATAAGCTGTGCTGAACAGAAGTTTGGTGCCCAATGCTTCTTGAAAGCTTTTCCAGAAATGGGAAGTGAATATGCTTCCACGGTCTGAGCTTATTTCCAATGGAACACCATGAAGAGGAACAATCCTTGTTGTGTAGAGCTCTGCTAACTGGCTAGCTGAGATTGTCTCTTTGACAGGAAAGAAGTGAGCTACCTTAGTGAGACGATCAATAACAACGAAGATTGCATCGTTGCCCTTCTTGGACTTTGGAACACCAGTGACGAAGTCCATTTCAATCATGTCCCACTTCCACTCGGGGATTTTCAGAGGTTGGAGAAGACCGGCTGTTTTCTGATGAACTGCCTTAACACGTTGACAAACGTCGCATTCAGAAACGTATTGAGCAATTTCACGTTTCATGCCAGACCACCAATACAGTGTCTTGAGATCCTGGTACATCTTTGTCCTTCCAGGGTGTATGGAAAGAGGAGTTTCATGAGCCTCCTTGAGAATAACATCTTTAAGACTTTGAATTTGAGGAACTGCAATGCGTCCTTCGAAGAACACAGTTCCCTTGTCATCAATTGAGAAGCACTTATACTTCACATTGCCTGCTTTGATGTTATTTGCGATCTTCTTGATCTCAGCATCAAAAAGTTGTTCCGAACAAATCTTGTCCTCGAGAGTTGGACTGGCTGTCAAGTTTGCAAGATAACCTTGAGGAACAAGACCAAGTTCAGCTTCTGGAATTCTTCATGAAGAGGAGGTTGGCTTTCCATGATCATGAGATTATTGCAATACGACTTGCGACTGAGAGCATGGGCCATAACATTAGCCTTTCCTGGAGTGTAATAAATGGTATGATCGAAGTCTTTGATCTTTTCAATCCATCTCCTTTGCCTGAGGTTTAGATCTGGCTGAGTGAAGATGTATTTCAGACTCTTATGATCGGAAAAGATTTCGGTGCGATTACCCAACAAGTATTGCCTCCATTTCTTGAGGGCAAACACAACTGCTGCAAGTTCAAGGTCATGTGTGGGATAATTGAGCTCATGTGCGTTCAACTGACGTGAAGCATAAGCCACAACTTGACGTTCTTGCATAAGAACTGCACCTAGACCTTGGAGAGAAGCATCATAGAATATTTGGAAAGGTTTGGTAGTATCTGGGCCAACCAGAACTGGTGTAGAAGTGAGTTTAGTCTTCAGGAGATTGAAACTTTCATCACATTGTGGAGACCAAACGAACTTCTTGTCCCTCTTTGTGAGATCAGTGAGAGGTTTGGCAATCTTGGAGAAGTTTTGGACGAAACGAGGGCAATAGCTAGCCAACCCAAGAAAACTTCTGACTTGCTTCACCGTCTTAGGAGGTTTCCAATCAACAATTGCCCTAACCTTTTCTGGATCAATGGCTATGCCCTTGGCAGAGATGACATGACCAAGGTAAGCAACTTCTGGAATCCAGAACTCACATTTGGAGAACTTGGCATACAGACGATGCTCGCGAAGCTTCATGAGAGTGAGACGAAGATGTTCTCCATGCTCTTCCTCGGATTTTGAGTAGACAAGAATGTCATCAAGATATACCACAACGAACTTGTCGAGGTATTCGTGGAAAACAGAATTCATGAGTCGAGAGAAAGTCGCCGGTGCATTGGTGAGACCAAAGGACATGACGGTGTATTCATATAGACCGTAGCGAGTGGTGAAAGCTGTCTTCGGAATATCTTCCTTTCTGATCTTTATTTGATGGTAACCCATTCTCAAGTCCAGCTTGGAGAATATTGAGGCTTCAGCAAGTTGATCAAAAAGATCATCTATACGAGGAATTGGATACTTGTTTTTGATGGTTTTCTCGTTAAGAGGACGATAGTCAACAACGAGTCTCTTTGTTTGATCCTTCTTCGCAACGAACAGAGTTGGGCAACCCCAAGCCGAGGAACTAGGTTGAATGTAACCTTTCTCCATGTACATATCGATTTGCTCCTTCAAAAATTTCAGTTCAGGAGGAGCTATCTTGTATGGATGCTTAGAGATTGGAGCAGTACCTGGTTCAAGTTCGATCACGAACTCAACTGCTCTGTCAGGAGGCATTCCTGGCAATTCTTCTGGGAAGACATCGGGGAATTCACAAACCACCGGAATAGTTTCAATAGATGGTAGAGGATTTGCATTGAGAGTGTAGAGTTGAACAACTGGATTTTCAGCATGGAAGTAGACTATCTGGCCAGAAGGGTGTGTGATTTTGACAGATTTAGCAGGACAATCAATGACTGCTTTGTTGGCTACCAGCCAATCCATCCCAAGAATGACATCAATATCTGAAGAGTGGAGAGCTATCAGAGATGCCTGGAATGGAAGGTTTCCAATTGTGATCTCGATATTCTGGCTAACTTTATTGCTTTGCCAGCTAGATCCCGGTGATTTCACTAGGATAGGGATAGACAACTGTTCGAAGTTGATTTCACTGTTGTTTGCAAAGCATTGAGAGATGAAAGAGTGTGAAGCACCAGAATCGAACAAGACTTTAGCACGAAACGAGTTCACAAGAAGTGTGCCCATTACAACCTCTGGAGATTCTTCTGCTCCCTGGGCCTTGACATGGTTCACCCTCACAGTTCTCAAGACAGACTTGTTCCTGTTGCGGGGCCTAGGCGAAGAAGTGTGTACCACCACATGATTGACCTTAGGGATAGGTAGTGATGGTAGCTTGTTCTGCGGGCACTTGTAGGAGTAGTGTCCTGGTAAACCGCACTTGAAGCATGTACTAGCAGAACGAGGAGCTGTTGGACTTGGCTGAGATGGAGCACCTCCTAAAGATACCACTGGGGTGGGAGGGCGGGCAAGAAATCCTGCCGGGCTTGGCAAGCAGATGGGCGGTGTTGGAGTGGTATATGGAACCCAAACTCTTCGTTTTTGTGGAGGCATGATAGCTTTTGAAAGATTAGCCTGTTCACGAGAGTGCTTACGAGATTCCTCAACCAACTTGCGCCCATGCTCTTCATTTAGAGCGATGTTGATGAGGTCCTCAAAATTCTTGGCCTTGACGTTGGTGAGAGCATACTTGAGTTCCGGGTTGAGACCCATGCGGAACTTTGCCATCTTTCTCGCTTCCGTGGAGACTTCATCTCCGGCGTAGCGAGCCAGACGATTGAACTCTCTTTGGTATTCGAGAACGTCCAGATTGCCTTGTGTGAAAGAATAGAATTCCTCACGCATTCTCTCCATGAGCTCATCGGGAATGTGATGGCGCACGAAGGCTTGCTTGAAATCCTCCCATGTGATTGCCACACTAGAACCTCTCATTTCTTGGAAGTTCTCCCACCAAGACATGGATTGCCCACGGAGAAGGTAGGTCACGTAAGGAACACGGTCCTCGTCAGCCACATGAGCTACCATAAGAGTACGGTTCATTTCACGGAGCCAGTCATCAGCATCCAATGGCTCGGAGGAGGTATCAAACGTGCGCGGGTTGAGCTCAAGGAACTCCCGAATAGACACCCGGGTGTTGCCATTACTCCCAAGGTCTTGGTTTTGCTGCATCTGCTTTGTAACTTGTGTCATCTGAGACATCACTTTCCCCATCTCAGGTGGCAGTGTGGGTTCTTCGTCACCACTTTCCATCCTGAAGAGGATACCAAGATTAACACACTAACCGGATAACAAAATCCAATATAAGTGCTTAAAAGGATTACTTCAGACGGTAAGTCGACAGCATAGAACAAGGATGGAGGTTAACAACGGATCAACAGATAAGTTGTTACAACGGAAGAGAAGATTTATGAAGGACGATATCGAAGCAACAACTGGGAAACAGGAGACCACAAACACCTGAGGTACTACGGAGAAAACCCATCCGGGCTTCTAAAGGATCAATATCTACTGCTTAAGGAATAGAGGATCTGCTTCCGGGGCTTACACGCCTCCGTTCTCAATCGTGAGTAGGCAACATGATAAATCATGTCACAACCACCTCCATTCCTATGGTCTAGTAGATATAACCATCCTAGAGAAACCGGGATACGTGAAAACCTAACTTGAAAGTTTAGATGAGAAAGAGAAAACAACGTTGCACTTCCTTACCAGAAAAGGGAGGGTGGGTGGGGAAAGAAATAAAATGGCAGAATTCCTACTCTCACATTTCATTTTTCCTATATAGCTACAAAATAGTTTCTAGACTCAACTGCGACCAGTAAAAGGGATCCTACAGGCAGACAGGCTCTGATACCATTTGTCGCACCCGGACTTCTAAAGGATACTCGCAGTTCCGTTGAACAGTAGATGATTGGATTACGGGGCTTACCGGCACCCGCATCTCTTACGAGTAGGCCAACACACGTATGTGTGACAACAAACCCCTACTATTCATCGTCTACGTAAACCATCCCATAGAAATCAGGATACTACCATTGACGTACTTCATACCATACACACATGGTACGTCAACGGCGTTGAACAAAGTGATAACACAACATATCTCTAAGACACAAAAGATGGATATAAGTTGCAAATAGCTCTCACTAGAGCAGAGATAGCAAATGCAATCATCCAGAGGACACATGTCAACAGCCTCGTCGTACTCCACGTAGTAGCCACCATGGGGATCCTCGGAATCGTAGTCTGCGGAAACCACAGCCCCAAAGGGGTCAGTACAACAACGTACTGGCAAGCAAGACTCACAGTTCACCAAAGTGTAACCCGTCAACACCAAGCACAGATGCTTTGGGTTCAACGGAAGAAAGGGGTGATATCAAAGATGCGGCAGCGGGCTGCGCTAACCAACTACAGATACATACTACAACTTCCGGCTATCAGAAAGGAGATAAGATAGCGTATCGTAACCAACTAACAACTAACTCCAAACAAACCCATCCTGGATCTCGCCCCTTATCCGAAGAAGCAATCCGAGGATAACTCACGCAGTTGGATTAATGAGGGTTCAGGTTATTGTGTCAATAAACCTATTACTAGTCAAGTTATTATAGTTAGGTGTAAGTTGTCTGAGTACTTGTTAGCCAGTACTTTCACCAAGTCGTCACATAACCGCGGACAACACGGCTTCTCGAGAAGATTCATCCCTGCAGGGTGTGCTCCAGTACCCGTACACACTCAAGCCACCAACTAAAACTCAGGTTGGCTTGACACGACTCGAACCATCTCTACAGCCTGTCCTAGGAGCCACGGAGCTATAAGGTCCCAGCCACGCAGCCGAATACTCAGCGCAAGTGTGCAAAACTCCCGCAGGACGCAACACCCCGGCAATACAGGCCTCGCCCTATATGTGTGCGTCATCATCATCATCAGTAACCATGGGAGCGACCCATTCATGCGTATGAGCCAAATGGAACACCCGAACTAAGTGTGGCTCTTCGGAAAAACTGCGGATTAGATCCAAGTCGAGGGGGGTTCCATACCACCACCCGGATGCGGTGAGCACGCTCATCATGGATCGGTAGACAAGACCCTTTTCCTAATTAGGGTCGACACTAGCAGGCCTCAAAACCACGCCGGGCCTCCTGCCGGTGCCTTATCATCATATTATTATTACCCAAGCATTAACAGGTTGATTGTTTAACATCGAGCCCCAGAACATAATAAAATATGATAACATAAAGTAACTGACAGCAGACTCGAGCAAAACCAACCCTAAGCATGCTAGTAAGACACGGGCAACAAGCAACGGGGTTATAGGTGTGGAGGTGAGGCAATATCAGGGTTTAAGGATACATGCGATAGGATCGGAACACAAGCATCGATATATAGGGCTAGCAGAATAGACAACGGAAAGTATCGGTATCCAGTGTTGAAAGGAACACGATGGTTCATGTGAGTGAATACTTGCCTGCAAGCTCAGCAGCCTGGTACTGAGCTAGATCCTCAGAAGGGGTGTCGTAAGTATCGTCTGTCTCAACGTCGTCGTCTAATCGAGAAGAAGCAAACAAACAACGCAGAGAAACAAACAATCAATAACATGGCATAATGCACAATCATGGGATGATGTATGTCAATTTAATTGATGCATCAGAATAAACTAGTTGACAAGATAACATGTTTAAATGGACCCATATGCAATTTGGATTGCATATGGAAAGGTCCATGAATTAAGGTTGAATTAATTGATCTACAACTAATCATCATGTGTAAGTGAATTAGCATGATGCATGGATGAAGAAAACAGAAAGAAAACAACAATAGATGCAAGTAGAAATGAAATTTACCAAGTTTGGAATTTTATTTATTAAGTTATGGAATTTTGGTTCCTTAAAGGTGTTACACAAGCATTTGTTGTTTTCATCAAGTTTAATTGTTCAAAACAGATAACAAGGTTAATATTTGAATAGAACACACAATTTTTAGGTGGAATACATGTTTCATTTGTTGAAAAAGGAAATAGAATGAATTACTTATGAATTAAACAAGTTAAACAAGATTTAAATGAATTTAATTCAATTATTAATATTAATTGAATTTTATTTGTTCAAAACATTAAACAAAATTCATATTTGAAAAGATTATGTTTTTCTGGTTTGAAAACATATTTTATATGTTCAAAAATAATTTAATTTGAGCAAGCTATGAATTTAGCAATTTTTAAATGATTCAAACAAGGTTTAAATTATTTAAGCAATTTTAATTATTCAAATCATTAAACAAAATTTATATTTGGATAGGTGGTTTAATTTGACATGGAAAACATGTTTTATTTGTGACATTTGGATTAATATTGAATTAGTTATGGAATTAAGCAAATGTGAAAAGAATTGTTTGAATTTGAAATTTGAAAACAGTTGCAATGTTCAAAACAGAAAACAATTGGTTTAAAGAGGTAGAGAATTAAATTTGGTTCAGAATACATATTTTATTTATATTATTTGGAGTTGGGATTCAAAAGTTATTTGAGTTTTGTTTCTAGGGACTAATCTGTAATAATCTGGACTGATTTAAAAGAAAAAATGGGCAGAAAAAAAAACTGCACCGCGCAGTGACCCAGAATGGGCCACTGCCAGTGGGCCATGGCCACCGTGGCGCCTAGGTGGCAGGGCTGGGGGTGAGTGACAGGTGGGCCTGGGGTTGCGCTGATTAAATCACAAAAAGGGGTGGCTTTACTGCGTTGCGGGGGTTTCGAACCCTGGCCGCGGGCTCGCGCGCGAGGGGGCGCTACCACTGCGCTGCCCTGCGATCGTTGTCAGGTAAGGGGGACTCGGGGTGGATATGGTGTGTTTCCGTCAGGTAATTTAGACTGACGAAAACTGAACCTTACAGCGACAGCAACGCTCGATCGAGGGGAGGTCGCCGACGATGGAAGGCTCGCGGTGGCGCTGTCCGCGCGTGTGCTCGTGTTCGCGGCGGTGGTCGGTGCTGCTGCGTGGTGAGGGAACGGAGGAGAGGGAGGAAGGGGAAGAGGAGGGCGACGCTCACCTCGGTGAGGAACAGAGGGAGTCGGTCGGTGCAGGGAGGGAGCGACGGTGGCGAACTCGAGGTTGGCGGCGGCGATTCCCTCGCTCCCGGAGGAAAATGAGGAGACTGCGAGGAAGAGGGGGTCTTGGCGGTTCCGTTCCCGGCCCTAACACGGCCGATGGAGCACCGTGGCGCGGCGATCGCCGGAGGGAAGGCGGCGGTGGTGGTCCGGTGTGGTGATACAGAGAGAGAAGCAGGGTGCAGAGAGAGGGAGAGATGGCGGCGCTCGAGGAGAAAGGTGGAGGTGGAGGATTAGGGCACAGAGGGGGCTCGGCCTCGAGCTAAAAGGAGAAGGGGGGCAGCTCGGGACCGTCCTTCTCTGCACCTGCTAACGTGGACACCACCGATGATGAGCCGTACAGGAGGTTAGGGACGATGGGGGGGTAGCAGGCCTTGGGGGCAGTTGGGCTGGCCCAAATGGGCTGGCTGCCCTTTCCCCCCTCTCCTTTGGCTTTATCTTTTTCTGTTTATTTATTTTTTTTGCTGACAAGGAATTAGGGAGAAAAGGAGAGGTTTTGTGGTTGGTAAATTTTTAGGGATAATTTGTATTATTTATTTATTATAAAAACAGCAATGCAACATTTTGTTTCCCAAATAAATTTAATTTATGTTGTTGTTTGGAAATTAAATGAATTGAGCAATTTTGGTATCAAAAGAAATAAATGAAAGTTAAGCCAAATTTAAGTTTTTGACTCCAAGTTTAGTGGAACAATTTATTTGTTTGTTTTGTAGTTTTTATTTGAAACATGTAACATAACAAGTATGAACAATAATTTGAATTTTTGTTTGGAATTCATATAGAAAACAAATGGAAACAAATGAAAATCAAATACAAACAAAAAGCAATGACTATGATGACATGATGCAAAACAATAATAAAACAAGAAACAAACATTCTAAAGGGAGATTTTCATACTTGGGATGTTACAAAACGCCCCCCTTGAAGGAATCGCGCCCCGAGATTCCTACTGAGAAGAGAAAAGGTCCGGATACTTCTTGCGAAGATCCTCTTCGGTCTCCCACGTTGCCTCTTTATCGGAATGATGCGACCATTGCACTTTCAAGAACTTGGTGCTCTTGTTGCGAGTCTTACGCTCGGTCTCATCGAGAATTCGAACAGGGTGCTCCTCATAAGATAGATCTTCTTGCAGTTCAATGGAATCATGATCAACTGCACGACCTGGATCTTTGAAACACCTCTTGAGCTGTGACACGTGAAACACATCGTGCACCTTGGATAGTTTTTCTGGAAGTTTTTCCGTACACCTCTTGGCCTTTTTAATAGAAGGATGCGGCTCAGTTGCTTGGCTCACCCGACGGGCCGGGGAAAATTAATTGCTCTCGGGCAGAAACAGGTCTGGCTCGCACGAACTCAAGACCTCCGGTTCGAGTCCGGTTGGGTGTTCATTGCAACTGGGCCGTGGAGGACTTATCGAGTCAAACTTAACCTTAAAGGGGTACCCTGCGCGTTGATGGAGTGTAGACACACGCTCGTTGGGAGACCCCAAGCGCAAGGTGTGGAGAGTGTAACAGCAAGTTTTCCCTCAGAAAGAAACTAAGGTTGAATCGACGAGTAGGAGAAAGAAATCACTTCTGAAGGTTGATGTAGCTGATGTTGGCAGGGCGCACTACCGTTTCAGCAGCAACGTGGGATCTACACAACACAATCAAATTACTTTGCCCGAACGAAGCAGTGAGGTTTTCAAGCTCACCGGTTTTGCTGAAACAAAGGATATACGTATAGTGTGGAAAATAGTATTTGTTTGTAGTAGATGAAAGAGAAAAATAAAGTAGGAAAATAGTGGTTGCGGTGGTGTATATCAGTGTAAAGAAATGGACCAGGGTCCACAATTCACTAGAGGTGTCTCTCCAAAACATATAGATAACATGTTGGGTAAACAAATTACAGTTGGGCAATTAACATATATAAAGGATGCACCGTAGTACATATGCATGAGATGATGATTAATATGTGATTCATTCGGGCATTATAACAAGATACATAGACTGTTATCCAACTGCATCTATGACTAACAATCCACCCTCAGAGTGTCATCCGAGCAAACTTTGGGTATTAAGTTGCAAGCAACAGATAATTGCATTAAGCAAAGTTTGTAATATAAACAATAAAACCATCCTTAGACAGAGCATTGTTGTTTCCTCCCTAATGGCAACAGCACATCCCCCACCCGTTACATTTCTGTCACTCGAGCGTGAGTGAAAGGGAATCATGAACCCACTATCGAGTATAGATACTCCCTCTTGGAGTAACAAGCATCAACTTGGCAAGAGCATCTACTATTAACGAGAGCATGCAAGATCATAAATAACATACACATGAAAGAACATGATAGATTGATAATCATTGGACATAACATTCAATATTCATCGGATCCCAGCAAACACAACATGTAGCATTACAATATGATGATCTTGATCATGTTAGGCAGCTCACAAGATCTAAACATGAGGCATAAAGAGGAGAGAATAACCATCTAGCTACCGCTATGGACCCATAGTCTAGGGATGAACTACTCACGCATCACTCTGGAGGCAGGCATGGTGATGAAGAGCCCTCCGGTGATGATTCCCCCTCCCGGCAGGGTGCCGGGGAGAGCTCTAGAACCCTCCCGAACTAGGGTTGATGATGACGGCGGCTGTGGATGTTTTTGGTGGAAAAAGCTCCTATATTTAGGGTTAACCCTCCGAGAGGTATAAATAGGCGAGAGAGTAGCGTGGTTGGGCAGCCAGGGAGGCCACACCACCCTTGAGCATGGCCAGAGTGGGGCGCGCCGCCTCATGGTGTGGGGCCCCTGAGGCCCCCCTCCAGGTCTCCTCCAGACTCCGTGTACGTGACAACTTTCTAAGACTTCTGGTTTTTGTTTCGTCCAATTCCGAGAATATTTCCAGAACAACTTTTCTGAAACCAAAAACAGCAGAAAACATGAACTAGCTCTGTGGCTTCTTGTCAATAGGTTAGTCCCAGAAAATCCATAAAAATTACATAAAGTGTATAAGAAACATGTAGCATAAGGCATAAAAACAACATGGAACGTCAGAAATTATGGATACGTTTGAGACATATCAAGCATCCCCAAGCTTAGTTCCTACTCGTCCTCGAGTAGGTAAACGATAAAAAAAAAATTCTGAGGTGACATGCTACCAACATAAACTTGATCATCGTAACGTAAAGCGTTTAAAGTAAGATCAAATGAATAAAGGTTGTGGTTTATAGTTGATATAGAGTAATGTATAAACCATTAGGAAAAACAAAGTAAAACTTTTCAACGAATCAATATTAAAAGACAATCCATGGTGCAGAGTTTATTAAAGATGATTTAAGCTTCAAGAACAACAATATAATCATCCTAAGCATAAAACTCTCACAACAACTCCTGTTAGGATCAAGTCAAGTGACAACAATATGCACGTGGAAAAATCATCAAGCTATTTGTGCACTCAAAACAAGCAAGCGTTCTGTATTGGTTCCTGACACCAGGATGTTATGGCTAAAAGAACATTATGGGGGGTTTGAAAGGTCAATGAAAGAAAGTCTCACACAACTGAAAGTGATCATTAGACAAGAGAAAGTCTTATAATCGAAGCTATGCAACGAGTACACAAGGGACGCACATAGAGATATAAGTGTATGCAATCTCTCCAATGGAACTAGTGGGTGGTGCATCCAACTTGCTTACTCACGAAGACCTAAACCACTTTTGAGGAGGCTCATCATTCGAACATACAAGCCAAGTTCTATAATGTAAAGTTCTCCACATAGTTATGCAAGTCATAAAATGAAAACTCTCTCCAAACTGAAGTATTGGTGCTAACTAAGCACAAGTGTGGAATAAATGATAGTAGTACTTCCCTCTCTCTCTCTCTCTTTATTATCTCTCTTTTGCCCTCTCTTTTTTGGGCTTATATATATATATATATATATATATATATATATATATCAACGCGGATTTGCTACCCCTGGTGCTAGCTACACATGCCTTATTAGCTGTTCGATATCGTTCTACGATTCGTGCAACCCTTAGCGTCCGTTATTTGCAAAAAGAGCCTGTTAGCCGTCCGTGCGCAGTTCGGTGGTAGGGGACGTGATGGACTGATTGGTCAAGAAAACCAACCACCGATGCTATCGTCCTCACCAGATCCCCAACCGCCCCCGCTCCGGTCAGCATCGTGCCCGGCTCCGACCAGCACGACGACCGCCTTGACCGGCTATAGACGGGGACCTACTTGGACGGCTGCGCTGCCGCGGATTGCAGGGACGGACAGGGTGCCATCGACGCGCCGTTACAGGCGCTGTCACGGTGCTGGACAGCGCCAGAGTGCGAGGGTAAAGCGGGGACCAGGACGGAGGGATCTGGGGCCGCCGGATCCGCCGGGTTCACCTTCGCGCAGTTTCCCTACCCGTCGGCCATTGCTTCCCGGACCCAGGAATCCTCCCGCGCCGTCCCTGTTTCTCCTCGGGCACCGGCGAACGCACACGCCTGCACCACGACAAGCTCACCACATACAGGAAAGGGACGGCGTCGAGTGCAGCCAACGCGCGCCGCCGGAGGAATTGACCTCCACCACGTCGCAGGGAGCACCATCCGCCCCATCTCCTGCATCTCGAACGGCCGGCGCCATCGGTGGGGAAAGAGCAGTGGCGACGCGGTGGTGGTTGAGCAGAGGAGGCGCGGTGGTGTCTGGGTCGTGGGGATAGAGATAGAAAGGTTGCGGTCAATGTTTTGGTGTGTGGATGGTGTCATGTGGGCTGTCTTTCTTTTTTTTTCTTTTGAGGGAGTGTGCTGTTTTTGTACCTGAGAGTGGATGGGTTTGAGCCGAGTGGGAAGACAGATAAAAGGCATGGACGGGGTAACGTCGTTAGGTGAATCGGCGGTGGAAAATGCTCTATAGGCTGATCCAAGGAGTGGATTAGGGTGCGTACCTAGCACCCACGGTAGCCCACTATTTCTGATATATATATATATATATATATATATATATATAGGACTCCTGTTATATACTCCTGGGTGTACATACTCCCATACTCAATATACCACACATACGAGGGTATTACACCCCTTTATCATTTTCCATATACCTCATTAATTACTCTAAGATACTTCAATACAATTTGTATGGATAAAATATCATCAGAGTCCTCGGTTTTTTCAACATATCATTTGTACGTACATAAAAGCAGTATATGTACACATAATATAAAATATGCAGAATCTAATGATTTTTTCAGAAAATTCATTTTGGGGTATCTAGTATTAAATAGTAAAGTATATTAAAAATAATAATAAGGTATAAATGTTCATTTATGTGGTATATTTGCATGTGAGAGTACGTATACCCAGGAGTACTGAACCATTTTCCTATATATATATATAACCTCACTGGTAGGGGCAACACTCTATTTTACAATGAATCATCACACTTTTAGTACTCATAACTGAAATATCTCTGATGTATAAAACTAAATGCTTCTGCCAGTGTAGCAGTATGCAAAGTAACAATGGAACATGTAACAAGTAACATAATGATGATGGATGTTGTATATCAATATATCTTGGAATGGCTATGAAAATGCCATGATAGGTAGGTATGGTGGCTGTTTTGAGGAAGATATGTTGGGCTTATGTGTAGGAGCACAAAGTCCTCCCACGGGGTTTGGATGCACCGGAGAAGTTTGCAAAAACTCTCAATGTGAGAATGGGCAATGCACAGTACAGAAGAGGCTAGCAAATATGGATGGTGGAAGTGCCAGAAAACTGTAACTTAGAACTCACAAGTTAAAAGATTCCATCTAGAAATTTGATTATACAAGGCATGATGAAAATCACTCCAAGAGGGTACGTGGCAGTGACAAGTCATTGTTGGCTACCCCGACCGTAGCGCGTAATAAAAATCCATTACGATTGTTATTAGCAGAGTAAGTCATATACCATTATACTGTCAACTGGTTTTTGTATTGTGGCACAGTTTGAAGCTTTTAGACCATCCATTAATTGTTTTTACTTTACTAGACCAGAAGGTTTACCATTAAGAATATTAATATCTCAATACAACATTAAGTAATCAAGTAAACATGTTAATGATCTACAAGAGTGTGCAAGTCTTTTCCAACATACCATCTACCACACATAGCATTTTCTATTTCCATCAAACACCAAACAACAAAAACTCTACAACTAATATAGCAATGAAACAAGAGAGTACTAACATAATTCTACTAGAACTAACAGCTCTGAATAAGAGATACATGAAAACAATGAGCTAAAAAGATTTACAACAACTAGAACAAGAACTAAGAATACGAGCATGGAAAAAAACGAGTATTCATATGAAAAAGCGGAGCGTGTATCTCTCCCACACAAAGAATGCTGGGTTACAACTATATTTATTGTAGCAAAGAAAAGAAACAAAACAAAACAAAAAACAAACAGACGCTCCAAGTAAAGTGCATATGATGTGACCGAATAAAAATATAGTTTCACTAGAAGTGACTTGATAAATTGTTGATGAAGAAGGGGTTGCCTTGGTATCCCCAAGATTAGACGCTTGAGTATTCTTGGAATTTTCTGGGATGAACCACGGGGGAATCCCCAATCTTTGGCTTTGCACTCTTCTTGATCACATTATATCGCCCTCTTCTCTTGACCTTTGAAAACTTCCTTCACACCAAACTCAATGTAATTCGCATTAGAAGGTTAGTTCACAATAAAAATTCACATGTTCTCCATAGACACAAGCATTATTAATAATTTTTAAACATTATCTATACCCACTGATTTTTTTGGGAGCAAAGGAATCCACTCGATATAGTAAAAGAGAGAATGCAAGTAGAATGACGAAATCTGTCAAAACCAGAACAGTCTGTAACGACGAATTTTTTCGGAGCACTTATGTTGCTCAAATAGAAAAACACAAAGCTAGAAAAAGTTTTGGAATTAGTTGAGGAATAATCACAAATTTTTTAAGGTCATTTTGATCATTATGTGAATTTACACGAATTTAACGGTGGACAGCAGGAATCTGTTTCCTGCACAGAAATCCAAACCTAACCTCAACTTTCACTAGAGACTTTACTTGGCACAACAAATGCGAGGAAAGAAAGATACAAAGGAGTTTCTACAGAAGTAAACAACACCTTGACTCGAAGAAAACAGATGAAAACAAAGCAAAAATAAAACCATGGGTTATCTCCCAAGAAGTGCTTTTCTTTAACGCCTTTTAGCTAGGCCCAGAAAACTAGAATCAAGTATTTTCAAGTGAAGAAGCATCCAAATTGTAACTTGTTATTATAATAGAATCAAAAGGAAACTTCATTCGCTTGCTAGGAAAGTGTTCCATACCTTTCTTGAGTGGGAATTGATATTTAATATTCCCCTCTTTCACATCAATAACAACACCAACAGTTCTAAGAAAACGTCTTCACAAAACAATAGGACCATTCAATATTCATGAAAATGAAATCAACGAGGAAAAGGTTATTGCTAACCATAATAAGAACATCATCAACTCTCCCCAAAGGTTTCTTTCTAACATTATCAGCAAGACGAACATCCAAATAATAGTGTTCCAAAGGTGGCAAATCAAGCATATCATAAAGTTTCTTAGGCATAATAGAGATACTAGCACCAAGATCACATAAAGCATTACAATCAAAATCATTCACCTTCATTTTAATGATGGGTTCCCAACCATCATCTAACTTTCTAGGGATAGAGGCTTCACATCTTAATTCTTCTTCTCTAATTTGCATGAGATCATTTGTAATATGTTTTGTGAAAGACATATTCATAGTACTAGCATTAGGACAACTAGCAAGCTTTTGTAGGAACATAATTACTTCAGATATATTGCAATCATCAAAATAAAAATCATTTTTATCAAAGTTAATGGGACAGTTGTCTCCCATATTTCAAAAAAATTCAACACTTTTATCAGGAACAATTTTAGTGGTTGCAAGAAATTTTTAACGTTTAACGGCAGAAGTGGAAGTACTGCCAACACCAAGTACTTTAAAATTAATAGTAGAAGGTTTACTAGCATGAGAAGATTCAGTTTTACTCGTGGTGGTAATGCTGCAACCATTAGCTATATTATTCTTTCTAGCTATTTCATCTTCTCTTTCTCATCTAGTATGCAATTCAGCTAACATCTTAACATTGTCATCAATTCTAACTTGAATGGAATTTAGAGTTTTGCTTTCTTTAACATCATGAGGCATAACCTTTAGTTTCAGAAAATCATTCAAATTTAGAAGCAAGAACATCAATTTTGCCAAACATTTCCTCAACAGATTTATTAAAAGCAGTTTGTGTACTAATAAAATTCTTAAGCATGTTTTCGAGATCAGAGGGTACACTTTTATTGTTGTTGTAGGAATTACCATAAGAGTTGGAATACCCATTACCATTATTAGAAGGATATGTCCTATAATTGTTGCTAACAAAATTATTCCTATAAGCATTGTTGTTGAAATTATTATTTTTAATGAAGTTCACATCAACATGCTCTTCGTGAGAAACCAAAGAGGCTAAAGGAACATTGTTTGGATCAACAGGATCATGGTCATTAACAGGCATAGACATAATAGCATCAAGCCTATCACTCAAGGAAGAGGTTTGTTCAACATAATTTACCTTCTTACCTGGTGGAGCTCTCTCAGTGTGACACTTAGAATAATTTATCATCATATCATCAAGAAGCTTTGTTGCAGAGCCCAAAGTGATGGACATAAAGGTTCCTCCAGCAGCTGAATTCAGAAGGTTTCTTGAAGAATAATTCATAGATGCATAAAAGGTTTGGATGATCATCCAAGTAGTCGGTCCATGAGTGGAAAAATTCTTAACTAAAGATTTCATTTTTTCCCAAGCTTTAGCAACATGCTCATTATCAAGTTGCTTAAAATTCATAATGATACTTCTTAAGGATATAATCTTAGCAGGAGGGTAATATTTTCCAATGAAAGCTTCTTTACATTTAGTACATGAATCAATACCATTTCAAGGCAAAGATAGCAACCATTCTTTAGCTCTTCCTCTAAAAGAGAAAGGAAACAATTTCAGTTTAACAATATCTCCATCTACATCCTTATATTTTTGCATCTCATAGAGTTCAACAAAATTATTAAGATGGGCAACAACATCATTAGTACTAACACCATAAAATTTCTCTCTCATAACAAGAATTAACAGGGCAAGCTTTATCTCATAAAAATCAACAGTGGACCAGGTGGAGCAATAGGTGTGCTAATAAAATCATTGTTGTTTGTGCTAGTGAAGTCACACAACATAGTATTCTCAGGAGTACTCATTTTAGCAAGATGGAAAAGAGGATAAAAATAACAACTATAATAAGAACTATTTTTTTTGTGTGTTTTTGATAAAGAGAAGCAAAAAAAAAAAACTAAGCAAAACAAAAACAAAGTAAAGAGATTGGAAGTGAGAGACTCCCCTTGCAGAAACCCTCTTCCTCCCCGGCAACGACGCCAGAAAAGATTGATGGAGTCTAGACACACGCTCGTTGGGAGACCCCGGACGCAAGGTGTGGAGAGTGTAGCAGCAAGTTTTCCCTTAGAAAGAAACCAAGGTTGAATCGACCAGTAGGAGAAAGAAATCACTTCTGAAGGTTGATGCAGCTGATGTTGGCAGGGCGCACTACCGGTTCAGCAGCAATGTGGAATCTACACAACACAATCAAATTACTTTGGCCCAACGAAGCAGTGAGGTTTTCAATCTCACCAGTTTTGCTGAAACAAATGATTAGACGTATAGTGTGGAAACTAGTATTTGTTTGCAGTAGATGAAAGAGAACAGTAATTGCAGTAGGAAAACAATGGTCGCAGCGGTTGTATATCAGTGTAAAGAAATGGACCGGGGTCCATAGTTCACTAGAGGTGTCTCTCCAAAGCAGATAGATAAAAAGTTGGGTAAACAAATTACAGGTGGGCAATTGACATATATAAAGGCTGCACCGTAGTGCATATGCATGGCATGATGATTACTATGTGATTCATGCGGGCATTACAACAAGATACATAGACCCTTATCCAACTGCATCTATGACTAACAATCCACCCTCAGAGTGTCATCCGAGCAAACTTTGGGTATTAAGTTGCGAGCAACAGATAATTGCATTAAGCAAAGTTTGTAATATAAACAATAAATTCATCCTTAGACAGGGCATTGTTGTTTTCTCCCTAATGGCAACAGCACATCCCCCACCCGTTACATTTCTGTCACTCGAGCGTGAGTGAAAGGGAAGCATGAACCCACTATCGAGCATAAATACTCCCTCTTGGAGTAACAAGCATCAACTTGGCAAGAGCATCTACTATTAACGAGAGCATGCAAGATCATAAATAATATACACATGAAAGAACATGATAGATTGATAATCATTAGACATATCATTCAATATTCATCGGATCCCAGCAAACACAACATATACCATTACAATAAGATGATCTTGATCATGTTAGGCGGCTCACAAGATCTAAACATGAGGCATAAAGAGGAGAGAACTGCCATCTAGCTACTTCTATGGACACATAGTCCAGGGATGAACTAGTCATGCATCACTATGGAGACATGCATGGTGATGAAGAGCCCTCCGGTGATGATTCCCCCTCTTGGCAGGCTGCCGGGGAGAGCTCCAGAACCGTCCCGAACTAGGATCGACGATGATGGCGGCTGCAGATGTTTTTGGTGGAAAGGCTCCTATATTTAGGGTTAACCCTCTGAGAGGTATAAATAGGCAAGAGGGCAAAGTTGGTGGGCAGCAGGGGGCCCACACCACCCCTAGGCGCGTCTAGAGGGGGGCGCCGCCTCATGGTGCGGGGACCCTGAGGCCCCCCTCCGAGTCTCCTCCGAACTTCGTGTACGTGACGACTTTGTAAGACTTCTAGGTTTTGTTTCCTCCAATTCCGAGAATATTTCCAGAACAGGTTTTGTGAAGAAAAAAAACAGCAGAAAACAGGAACTGGCTCAGTGGCATCTTGTCAAGAGGTTAGTCCCAGAAAATCCATAAAAATGACATAAAGTGTATAAGAAACATGTAGCATAAGGCATAAAAACAACATGGAACATCAGAAATTATGGATACGTTTGAGACGTATCACGCGTGCGCTAGGATTTTTCTTCATGTCGTTGACATGGAAAGTTGCCGGAGGACGCAGCATGAGTGCGATTCCAGTCCCACAGGATAGGTCCTTGGGTCTTACCTTCTCACTTGAAGAATGCAACATCCAGGTGTACCGCGATGGCCGAACGACCCGGGGTTTATTGCGCAATGTGTTCATACATCAGAGTCACGAGTTTTGTGTTCGTGGAGGATGTGTATCCGCAACTTTTCCTTGTGGTACAATGCGTCATGCTTTCCTGTTTCGAATAATGGCGAGCGACATTCTTTTCTTTTTAATCCTCGAGCAAGGCGAATCTTTTCTTCTGAGTCCATACGAAACATATTTCGTGTATGAAGATTTTGATGATGTCACCGCGCACTCGTCTACTTCCGATGGGACGTGACGTGGTGAGATAGGGCGTGTAGGGCCCACCTTGTTAGCTTTTTGACCAGAAACGGGCTGCCGTGCGCCGGTTTTCTCGCTGGACGTGTAGTTAATCACGCACGATCTAGCTTTAAAGATCGTGTAGTGCAACGAACCTCGGCGCTTCGTTCACTCCTGACACGTGATTCCCGAGATGGGTGCCACGTACATTTCCTCTGTGAAGATTAACGGTTCACAGTGGCCTGGTAACAGTATAAAACGCGGCCTTAGGGGAAAATTACTTTTCCCGGGCTCTTTTCTCATCTTCTACTTCTAGCGGCCCCACTGTTCTCTGCACAGACGACCTCCATATGCCGGTGGAAGAAGCAAGCACGCTGCATCCACGACGTCCGACAAGGACGTGACCAGCGGTTCCTCGGCCCCTCTTCTGAAGAAGACGGACGAATGGCGCCCGTCGATCGTGACAAGGAAGAGCATCAACATGATGTAGAAGGAGGGGTTGATCCCTCCCGAAGATTCAGTGCGCGTGCGGCAGCCCGTGAAGGGAGAAGAAGTGCCGAGCCCTCACGTCAACGAGAATGTTGCATTCTCGGAGCACATTTCTCGAGGTCTGTCCTCCCCCCTCCACCCCTTTATCCTCGGGTTGCTGTATGTCTATGGAATACAACTCCACGACCTTCCCCCAATGCGGTGCAGCACGTCTCACGCTTCATTGTCATGTGCGAGTGCTTATTGGGCATTCACCTGCACTGGGGGCTGTGGAAGAGCATCTTCTCGGTGAAAATTCACCGGGAGAAAGCGCCCGCGGGAGAGAAGAAGCCTGGGGAGCCATTGACGACTCGAGGCTTCGGAATCCAGGCGAGTAACAATTTTCCCTATCTCGAGATGAACTTCATCGAGTCGGCTCAGGGATGGCGTAGGAAATGGTTCTACGTCCATGACACCGATGCAAACGGCGTCCCCGAGTTCAAGCCGTTCGCAATCTTGAAGCGGAGAAAATCATGGGTGCACAAACTTTCACCCGAAGAAGTTAAAACAACCGTGCTACTGCTCGAACAAGTTGCACGGCTCCGCAGGAAGGATAGAGGGCTTTTGCTAAAGGGGATACACCTGGCGAGCGTCTTCCTGCGCTGGAGGGTGCAACCGCTGCAAGATAGGCCAATGCTTTCTGGGAATATGTGGGTGTTAATGACCCGAGTAGAACATGCGACGACGTGCTTTTGAACAACGAGTTTGAGGCGAAGCTCACTGCCATCACCAGCTTGAAGAAGTGGGAAGGCTACTCGGCTTCTCCCTTTGAACCTTTCGACTCCGAGCATCCCCGAGTGAGGTAGATTCCTTTTTCTTTTTCTCAGTTGTAGTTTTTGTTGTTTCGAGTTCTTTTCCGATCGAGCATCTTTTTCTCTTCTCCGTAGAACCAGGATGTGGTGAAAAGCTACCCGCCACTTTCTGCCACTGACGACGGGAGCTCGGATTTAACCGCGAGTAACTTTGACGCCCCTCCTGACACTAGTGTCGCGAATGCGAAGTCTATTGAAGAGCAAGAGGAGGTAGAGGAGGAGGAGGAAGGTGAGGATCCTCAACTCCGCCACTAGAAGCGCCGCAGATGCGAGGAGGACGAGGTGACTTCCAAGGACAACTCCCTGATCCAGGAGACAGTCGAGGAGGTCAACCCTCCCGTAACTGGGCAACTCCTTTGAGTATGCCCCCACCCGCGTTTCAGCAGCCGAAAGTCCCAACTGCATGGAACTTAGATGATTTCGACGAGGATGAGGACGACGAGTAAGTCTCTTGCTTTATTGTTATCGAGTAGCCGTCTTGTTCTTCCTTAACATTTGTTTACACTTCGAGTGCTCAACAAGGACCAGTTCGCTTCTTCGGCTCAATCTGCGAAGCAGAAGGGAGTTGTTGTAGAGTCTGCCAAAGTTTTGAGTTCTCCTGAATGACCTCCAAGCCCTGCGAAGGCATGTGACGCTTCTGAGTACGTGATGCCTAGCTTCGCGACCGATAAGCCAGGGGATGCTGGAGCGTCTGTGAGCAAAGAGGTTTCGGGTAGTTCACTCGACCCTTTGTCGACCCCGAATGGCAATGTAAAAACTTTTCCTCAAGTAGTCATTCTTCTTTAGTCGGGTGCACGTCAGTGCTCCCGATGGTAGTAGCCCAAAGGTTTTTGGTCGACTATTCATAGTCGATCACAGACTCAAGCAGCCTTTTTATTCCTTAGCTATCATTTGTCTTGCTTTTTATCGGGTGCACAGCCGTTCTCCCAATGGGAGTAGACCCCGAGTCTATAGTCGACTGTTTACAGTTGGGTATAGACTCAAGTAGCGCCATTGATTCTAACTCTTCCTTCTTGTAGGCTGTTTTTGAGTCCTTAGCCGTTTTTGGGCGCCGTCTCGTAGTCGCTAAGGCGGAATGCGCCGCTCTTTGTCAGGAGCGCGACCAGCTCCTCCAAGATCTCCGATCTTCGAGAGGTAAGTTTTCTGATGCTTTGCGAGTGGAGTCATTTTCCTTTTTGTCTTCCTTAGCACGTTTTACTCTATTTTCTAGTTGAGGCTGCCCGCGCTAACACCGAGAAGGCTGAAGCCTACGAGCGGGTCAAGGATCTCGAGAAGGAGCTGGAGTCCGCTCGAAAGGATGCCAACGACCGACTCGTGAAGTCCTAGGAGGCCCTCAAGGAACTGGAGGCTACATGCACGACTCATGATAATGAGTTGACTGATGCTCTCCGTCCGGTGGCTGTGGCCTTGTCTGGTGCGCCACTCGCCACACTGTTGTGTTTTTTTTACTTGCTTTCTTTCTCGTAATTTCTTTGATTCGTCGCAGATGCGCTTGGAGTTTCTTTGGCAATTCCTGGCCAAGTCAAGGTCAACGATGTGATGGACGTCTGCAACCAACTGCAAGGTCATGGGATGAAGATTGCCTCTGCCATCTGTGACGCTTCGCAAGTGTTGTCCCTGCTGCACCAGCGATTGTTTGTGGGGAAGCATGTTCCTTTGACTTCGGAGGGCCTCATCGAAGCTTTCCTTGGCGTGGGAGATCCTCTCCGCGACTACACCCTTGCTCAGACCGAGTGTGGTACGAAGACGGCGATCCAGTATGCGTTGGCGAACAATGTACAAGGCGATTTGGAGAAGGCCTACTCGGTGCCTCCTAGGGACAAAGCGGGCAATAAGGTAGCACTCAAACATTTTGCCGACCATGGTGAGAAGCTGGCCAAGATGTTGTCAGAGCTAGTATCTTGCGGTCATGGCGCCAGACCTTCTGCGAGTGGGGCTACTTCTGGAAAATTTGTTGTTCCTTAGAGTGGACAATAGTTTTTTTTTCTGGTCTACCTTGAATGTGTGTTTGGAATTTTTTGTGTTTTCTTTCCAAGTGTTGGGATTTGAAGTGTTTGGCAGCGAGTTCTCTGTGCTTTACTCTGTGTTCTCCCGATGGGAGTAGCCCCCGGGCACTTGGAAGTGATTTTTTATGCGAACGTCGAGTGACCGTCAACCGTGGAACTCAACAGCTTGTATGTTTTTCAACTTTTGCAGGTTGTCGGTTCCGGCGCGGGGTCTTCGAGTGTTCCTACGCCTCCAGTTGCACTGTTGTTGATAGATGCAAGTATGCTCGCTTCTCTCTGTGGCCGTGTTGCGAATTGAGAGCGGAAACTGAAGGCTTTGCAGGGTGTGGCGGATGTTGCCAAATCCAGACAAAAACTTGCCGCTGATCGTGAGCAATTCGTCATGGAAGAGTTGGCGAGCGTTGCCAAAAATTTGTTGTGCAAGTTCCACAAGCCCACGAGTAAATTCAGTGTGATTTGCTTTGTGCTTATGTTTCTCTTGTTCCTGCAGTCATCGAGCCTGACACAATATTTGAAGGTCAGTGGGTGAATAACATAATTACTTGCGAGTCCAATGGTGCGAACCCCCATGCTCGCAACTTTTGGTCTGATCGAAGGAGAGGTTTCATCTTTGCAACTCTGCAGTATGGGGTGCGTCAAGTGCAACTTTTTGTCGAGTCCTGCCGGGAGGCTCTTTCTTAGGTACATCGAACCTTGTATCCTCTCGGTGTTGCACCTGATCGTTTAAGCGTGTTGTTGAGGTTTTTTCGTCGGGTAAAAGATGTTCGCGAGTGCGTGCGCCATCAACTGATCTGCGGTGCTCAGGTGGCCTTGTCTTTTGTGCGGTTGTGGCATCCAGATGTGAACTTAAATTCTGTAACGCGTCTGCCTGTTACCCGAGGGGTTCCTGTAGATTTTGGTCCCCATTATGAGGTAGTGCGCCCAGCTGCTGAGCATATTATTCGTCTAACTGCTGCTGAGACGGGGCGGTTGCTCCGGGAGAGCGCCAATCACTAATAATTTGGTTCTTGTCACGTAAGGTGTGTGTACCTTGTATATTTTGTGATTTGTTAAGGTGTGTACCTTGTGACCTAGGTGTGTATTTGTGGATACACTATGATTTTTATGCTAGTTTGGCGTAGCCCCCGTGTGTTGGGGTGTAGCCATGTTTAGCATGCACTTGATCAGTCGATAACGAAAATATGCACTCGAATATTCTTTATTGCTATGGCCGAGAAACCATGTATTTGCTCGAATTACATCATGGCTGGAACAACCTTATTTGCGAGTAGAGTACTCTTCTAAGGGTAGAATTTACGCATGTGCGCTACGTTCCATGGGTTGGAGTAGATTCCGCCTGTTTTTGGGTTCTTCAAGCGATATGCGCCTCCTAGGATGACCTCGTGTATTATGAAGGGCCCCTCACAAGGAGGAGAGAGAGCTTGTGGTGGCTTTCCTGCTTGAGTCGCAACACCAAGTCTCTTTCCACGAAAGATCTGCTGCGGATACGACAACTGTGATGGTTACATAGAGATTGCTGGTAGACGGCAGATCTTTCGAGTGCGATGTACCGAGCTTCGTCGAGTGCGTCCATGTCGTCGGCGAGTGCTGCGTTTGAGGCTTCTTCGCTGTAGGCGACAACTCTTGGTGCGCTGAATCAAACATCTTCAGGAAGAACTGCTTCAGCGCCGTATACCATGAAGAATGGTGTGTAATTTGTCGACCTGTTTGGGGTAGTTCGCAGGCTTCATAAGACGGATGGTAGCTCTTCTGCCCAATGTCCTGTCGCTTCGTCCAATCGAGCAAGTAGTCGTTTCTTCAGGCCACTCGAAACTAAGCCGTTGGATCTTTTGACCTGACCGTTGGTCTGGGAATGTGCCACGGAGGAGAAACTGAGGGTTATCCCCTTGTCTTTGTAGAAGGCTTGCGTTTCTTTGGTTGTGAAGTTTGTCCCATTGTCTGTGATGATGTTGTGGGGGACACCAAATCAGCAGATAATGGAGTCTAGGTACTTGACGGCGCACTTCGCATGTTGACATGTTACTGGGACGGTTCGATCCACTTCATGAATTTGTCGACTGCCACCAGTAAATGCGTGTATCCTCCGGGTGTTGATTTGCGTAGTGGTCCTACCATGTCGAGTCCCCACTGAGCGAAGGGCCATGACAGGGGGAACATGTGGAGTCCCGTGGCTGGCGCGTGTGGCTTGGGTGCAAATCGCTGGCAGGCATCGCATCTTTCGACTAGGTCCTTTGCATCCCTGGCTGCCGTGAGCCAGTAGAATCCCGCTCGGAATGCTTTTCCCACAATAGCTCTCCAACTAGCGTGGTGCCTGCAATCTCCTTGATGTATGTATCAGAGCAGTTCTTTTCCGTCTTCAGGTGCGATGCACCGCTGAAGGATTCCCGAGATGCTTTGCTTGTACAACTCACCATTTATCACCCGAAAGGATTTGCTGCGTTGCACTATTTTCCTTGCTTCAGAGACGTCTCATGGGAATTGCTTTCTCAGCAGGTAGTCGAGGTACTTGTGCGTCCAGACTGGTTCAATCAGGAATACTTTCCGCGAGATGTGATGGATCAGGGTGATGAGCGCACCTTGTCGATTGCCTTTTGATTCTACTGCCGCGGGTATCTCTGTGGGCTTTTTGAGCTTGACCGATCGCTTGTTGATTTTTTCAAAGTAGACTCCTAACGGTATCGGTGCATTTGTCAATCCTATGTTCGCCAATCTGTCAGCTTCCTCGTTTCTCGAATGTGCAACGCGCCTCAGCTCGCATCCCTTGAAGCTTCCCTCGAGCAAGTTGTACAGGTTGCGATAGGCGATCATGTTGTCTGCGATTGCGTCACATTCCTTCATGGTCTGATGCACGATGAGGTTAGAGTCTCCGTAGATCATCAGTCGAGTGGCACCGCAGGCTAACGGCATCTTCATGTCGTGCAAGAGTGCCTCGTACTCGGCGCCGTTGTTGGATGTTGGGCCGTCGAGCGGGAAATCGAGTCGCAAGACGTACTGGATCTTATCCCCTCTTACTGATATCAGTATGACGCCGGCTCCCGCTCCTTCGTTTCTTTTGGATCCATCAAAGTACATTATCCATGAGCTTGAGTATTCTGGAGGTCCTGGGGTTTGCAGCTCTGTCCACTCCGAGAGGAAGTCTGCGACTACCTGTGATTTGAGGGAGTTTCGCCCCGTGTAGACTATGTACCAGGCGCCTAGTTTCATGCTCCACTTGGCGATTCTTCCGGATGCCATAGGGTTGTTCATAATTGTATCGAGTGATGCGTCATTTAGCACCGTGACAGTGTGCTCCTGGAAGTAGTGCTTGATCTTCCGAGCTGTGAAAACTACCCCATACGCGAGTTTTTGGTAGTGTGGGTATCTCCGTTTGCACGGTGAAAGTACCTTGCTGAGGTAGTAGACCGACCTCTAAAGTCCATGCATATTCCCATCTTTGGGTCGTTCTACCATGATTACCATACTGACCAACTGATTAGTTGCATATAGAT